>WOVY01001054.1:0-49558 GCA_013436015.1 Rhipicephalus annulatus | reverse complement strand
TTTGGAAGTGCAGCCTTCACTTTCTCATATCCTCTGCGTGTTTTGCTGGTAAACATGCAAGAGTGGGCAAAACCATTAGCAGTTTTGTGGCATGGGGCATAATCGAAGCCCATCCTCAGACAAGCTTTTTTTCCCTAAAAAGTTACAAGAAATGCTATAATGTCCTCGCTCATTGGGCTGCAAGAGGTACCTCATGCTCACTCGTGCGTCTACATGAATTTCTGCATTTCTGTTCTTTTACCTATCTCATGTTTTGCCTCTGTTTTCTGCAGCTCAAGCCTTAATTTTTCAAGCTGCCTTTGTTTGCTGAGCGCCTCTTCTTTATGCCTGACAGTCTCTTTCCTCGTCTTTTCGTGCCCTTGGCATCCTTTCCTGAATTAGCTTCCAGCACTCGAAAAGTTCCTCCTCATCCACGCCGGACTTCTTAACCGCCTCTATCATGTGTGGCTTCCTATGTATCGCCGCCACGTTGATCCCCAGCTCCTCGCACAAAAGCAATAAATCCGGTTTTCTTAACTTGTTCAAATCCATGGTCCACCCTTTGCAGACTTTCAAACTGCCGTGAAGGTGTCACTAAAGTACCCAAAGCCTTCACGAAAAGAGCAACCAATCTATACCCCTTTGGATGAACCTCTGCATCAATCCAAAACACCTGGCAGAATTTCTAAAAAAGTGAGCACTCACCCAGCTTCAGCATCATAAAGAACATGACGAGCATCATAAAAGAACATGAACCGGATCCCACCGCTGCCACCACTGATGCAAGCGAGGAGCGGGGCACAGCTGGCAACCGAGGCAACGGGCAAGGAAGAACCCTTGTGAGGCTTCTTGACGACAAAAACGCTCGATATATTTAGATGTTTACACGGTGTTCAATAGACTAGGCGTCGAGGCACGCCTTTCCGCGAGACACAACCGGCCGTAACAGAGGCCAGAGAGCACCCCTACGCACATGCGACGCGCTTTCTTATCCCCTCTTTCTGTGCACGTGCTTCTGAAACACCAACTGCGTGTCACAGTGATCGTGTGCGACGCAGACTGCGTGTCACTGGCACGCCAGTCCGTGTTCCTTGCAGTGCATATGCTGTTCCTTTGCTCTTGTGGGACAGACAGCGCTTTTGTCCGACGAGCACTGCTTGAGAGGGCTCAGCTGAAGGGCGTCTCTTGTACCGCCAGTCCCCAGTCATGACAATTGATAATGAAGCTTGTATGTTCAGTTGTTATGAAGCTGCTACTCTTATGAAGTTATGACATTGCCAAGCTTAGTGTGCCTGTTTCTTCTCTTGCAGCCCGGAGCCCCAGCTAATGCTGACAGCACCACCGGGCATGTTGGGTGCACCTGGCTACGCCACCTCCTTACGGAGCACCCATGCCAGGCTACCAAGGCTACAGCATGTAGGCACAGACTTCCACCCCTAATGACGATGATGGGTGGTTCAACAGACTGCTACTCGACGCATCCTGCCCCTTCACGTTTGGTCTGACCTCCTCTTCTGTGCCACAGAACCCCCCCCCCCCCCTTTTTTTTTTGAATTTACCCACCTTAGCAGAAGAAACTCTGTGGGCCTCGCTCTATGCGCTTAAGATTTTTTTTTTATTCGTCGCCTCTCATAGCTGCGTCTTTCAGTCTCGAGAAGTGCAGTAGAGCAACATTCCCCCCCCACTTGCTGTTTTACTGTTCACCAGCCTGC
Source organism: Rhipicephalus annulatus (assembly GCA_013436015.1). Lineage (NCBI taxonomy): Eukaryota > Metazoa > Arthropoda > Arachnida > Ixodida > Ixodidae > Rhipicephalus > Rhipicephalus annulatus. Next base: position 47,867 of record WOVY01001054.1, on the reverse strand, counting down.
TGGTTTCAGGGCGCGCTGCGTGTCTGTGTCTTGTGCGTGAGACTTTCCTGTGCAACATGTACCGGGTACATATGCGTGCGTGTTAGTGTCTGTTGCAAGGGGCACACTTTCCTCTATTCTGCTGCTTCTCGGGTATCTGTAGCCGAGTGGTATTTTTTTTGTTCTCTTGGCACAGCCAAGCACTTGGCCACCTCCTTATCCACAGTACGTGTCTGTGTGGTGCGCTCGTCAATGTTGGGTGCCTGAGGTGGAGCTATGTTTGAGAGTGGGGCTGTTGTACAGTACTTTGAGTGTGCTACCTTGTGTATTTTATTTTAGTCCCGAGCCCACTTGGTAATTTTTTTTTCCCTCTAAGAGCGTCGAGTGGCTGGGAGGACAGGACCAGTGTTAAATCTAATTAGTGCTGATCAAAACGAGGCAGACCAATCTCTTCTCGCCGATGCTTGCAACGCGATCGGGTGTTGGACGAGTGAGAACGTTGGGCAGGCCGAGGACACTGCAACGGTGGGGGGGGGGGGGCAGGGGGCAGCCCACAGTTTTGTGCGGGGCGGTTATGTGACAAGCTTTTCATTTTTTTTGTCTAACAAAATTGAGTGCTCTATTTATGTAAATGGTGTTTGTCCCTGCGCTGCGCCTTCATCCCGATGAACTCCAAGCTTACAGTGAGTGATGAAGGTAGCGACCTTTTCGCCGTGATTGGACTGCCAGCAAACTGCGGAGCCAAGCAGCGAAAGAGATGTTGCGGGTCGGTTCTTTGACACGCGCGAGTGGGCCCGTGTCTGTGTGCTGCTACAGCGGAGAGGAGCGCGAGGAATTGGGGTTTCTGGGAAATGAAAAAAGGAAGGCGCAATGCACACTGGGTGTTGTCACTTGCACAGCGATAAATGAATGTGCGCATGCATCAAGTTTTCGTGCCCATTTTCTTGAGTGTCCATTTGCCTTAGTTCATTTGGAAGCGAGAAAAAGAATGCGAAGCTGTGTGTCCCTCTTTGTTCTTGTTTTTTCTTCTTTTTTGCTTCACCCTGGAATGAGAGACTTGTTATATATACATTATACATATTATATATATATATATATAGGAGAAGTTTAAAAAGAAATGTATGTAGTTTCTGAAGGAGAAATAAATTGCGTCCTCACATGCTCCATGGATCTCGATCTCGTGTTTGTCTTCCTTGCATGGCAGCTGTAGTAATGTCATGTGGGCCACGCATTTAATACATTTTTAGAATTACGTGCCATTTTATTTTCCAAGGTAGGTGGACACAAGCCTGCACTAATGGGCACGTACCCCGAACTGGAGTCGGGAGCCGGACTGCCAGCGACGCTGTCTTTAAAGAATTGTGGAACCATTTCTTTAGTTGTGCAGGCAATTGGTTGCTGCAGTTCAGCTGTCGGTACGGGGCCTCTTTGGACTCCTTGATTTTCATGATTGTAGGGTTGATGAATCATTGATCTTCAAGATTGCACAGGCTTCTGTGCCTCGCAGTTGTTAGTTATTAAGGCCCACGAGCTGTTCATTCCCAGTATTGCTCAGGCTATAGACCCTCACTATGGATCTGGTCATAGATCCTCGCTATTGCACAGGATATAGGCTATTTTCCACAAACTGGTTTGTTCATCCAAAACTAAATGGCACCACAACACTGTGGCCCGTTTCCCTGCCATGGCAGAGTTTCTGTAGCTGCCTTTTGCAGCACTACTCAACAGCCGCATCGCGTTGTCCGGTTGGCGTAGCCTCAGCATCTCTGGGAAGCAAAACTTATGGCGACGCCGAGCGAAGCAGACATGCCGGCACCTGAAAGCGGAGCAGACGGACACGCGGGAAAAGTCAATATAGCTGGTACCAATGGGTGCGGTTTTCTTCCGCCTCAATCTTATCGCATTGTTGTCCAGTGCTGTGTGGCCCCATCTTACAGCGCTCTTTTATTTGCTTTAAGTCCTGAAGCTTTGTGAGCAATGTATTCTTTGGTATTGTGCAATGCATTCAAGATTCAGTCTCAAATGACGAGGTCAAGCTTGACAAGCTTGGTTAAACACTATTTTCCTTAAAGGAGTCTGCCTCTACCGTTTGTGGAGAGCAGACGTGCTGTTCCGAGCTCCTGTGTTTTCGGGAGACATACCGCGGCGTCTCGTGCAATGGAATTGCGTATTTTTCCTCAGATAGAGCTCATTTTCGTCGACTTGCTGTTTTTCAAACTTCAAACATCAGTAAGACCCTCGTATTTAACATTAAAGCAGTATTTAAAAAGGCCTGGCTCATTACAAGCAAGGTATAAGCAACACACCTTTACAAGCAAGGTATAAGCAACACTCCTCATTACAAGCAAGGTATAAGCAACACGCCTACTACGATTCTGTCCTTAATAGAGAGTTTCTTCGAAGTTTTCCTATATTATTTGCGTAACCATGACTCTACGCCGTGGTATGAGTCTTGCGGAACTTGTAGGGCATGCCCACCCTACACCCGATTTTTTTCTCCCTTGGTGGCGCCTCAGCCGCCTGCTGTCTCCCCATCCTTTTCTTGCACTTGATTTTGCTTCTGCCGCCGTCGACGACTTCGACGCATATTCGAAAAGTGTTTCTCTATGTTGTGATGCGTATTGATGCTGGTGTGATGCTTGTGTACTGAAGCTTTGGTATACCAGCTTGCCCGCAGAACGCCCTACACTGCGCCCCCCCCTTTTTTTTTGTTTGTTTTAAGAGGCATTTCTTGTCGTGAACTTCGGCGAGTTTTAGCGTATCTATCTGTCTATCTATTTATCTATTTATCAATATCTATCTAGCCGCCTACGACTTTTAGCTCTCCTGGCCGTTTGGATAACGGTATCGGTGCCAAACTTGGTACGTTAATAACATGACACTAGCGAACATAACTGACTAGTCATAACATAAACATTATGACATGTATGTCATAAATGTCATGATTTACATGTCATGCTCTTGCGGCGATATCATTCACACGATATGTTGCATAACTGTATGGTATGATATGACTGCATGGCGAACACAAGCGACAGACCCTAAAATGAAAATCATGGCATGCGTGTCATGTAAAAACATGACTACATGCCACACTCATGATGTGCTCGCGGCCGTTTCGCCATGTACCAAACTCGGTATTACGCGACGCGAACGGACGACATGGGTAAATGACACGTCCAAACATGATCATGACATGCGTGTCATGCAACAACATGGCTATGTCCCACACTCATTATGCGCTCGCGGCCGTTTCGATAGCTTCACATGTGCCAAATTCGGTATTACGTCACGTGAATGGATGACGAAGGTATATGACTGGTGCAAACATAATCATGAGATGCGTCTCATGTAAGAACATTAATGCACGCCACACTCGAGGCGCCAATACACTTCGGCCTGAGCATTCGTTTTATCGCGTCACGCCGGTGATGCCACGCCCATGGATGACCATCCTCCATGGCCACGCCAGTCGCCGATATCCCCCTAGTAGAGATCAGTGGATCTGCCCACTGACCATTGTGAATCTGCATGTCATATATAGTCGCAGGCGCGCCGCGCTGCGTTGCTTTGACGCGTTTGAGCGAACACGGCGTCTCTCCATGAAATGCCACGTGCTGCATTTCGCGCTGGTTGCCACCGGCCGCGCTAGGCGCCACACTATAGAGTGCTCGAGTTTCGCTAGCGTGGCGTCGCTGCGCCCAGCCTGCGCGTGCATCAGCGTTGCGTCGGAGTATATTGGGCCCTTCATGACGCGCTAGCTCCCCGTGTACCAAAGTTGGTATCACGGGAAGTGAATAGACGACGAAGCTAAATGACACGTCCGAACCTGATAAATCATAATAGGCGTCTTATGTAAAACATGACTACATGGTATACGCTCATAGCGTTCTCGCGGCTGTTTCACTAGTTCCACATATACCAAAATTGGTATTACGTGACGTGAATGGACGATGAATGTGAATGAGACGTCCAAATATGATAAGCATGATATGAATTTCATGTAAAACATGGCTACATACTACGCTCATAGCATGCTCGCGGCCGTTTCGCTAACTCCACATATACTGAATTTGGTATCGCGTCACGTGAATAGATTGCGAAGGTAAATGACACATCCAAACATGATAATCATGACACAGAAGTCATGCACGACATTATCTACCTCCACCTCGTAACGTTGTGCTGATTTTAAAGTGACCTATCACCCTTCCTTATTCGTGCTTCGCATATCATTGATTCTTACTGCACGTGGGATCTGGCAATTTTTTGTAGCAGTGTGTTTGCCTGAAGCCACTATATGGCAAAGGTCTCTACGTCGGCGCAGCGCACATTTTTATACGGTTAACTGTGCGCTGTGTGAAGCTTGTGTGCGATGAACTGTTGTACAAGATGAACCGCACAGAGAGAGATGGAATATACGTTTGAAAGCAATTGGTTCGGGTAGCCAGCCAAACCAGGTGGTCCCACGTCGGTGGCGCTTTCCCCGATCCCTGCGCGACAATTCGCTAATACTGGTCACACGGGCATTTTTAATCGTGATCAGGGCCGATATGGATTAACCACGATCTGCATTTGGTGCTGCGACAGGTCACTTTTAGTCGCGATCAGACCCGATCGGGATCAACACTATCGCGCATCGCGATCTGACTGAGGGATGGTGATTTCGTGTCGTCTGCACCCCCTGGCCGCGCTTGTTGAAAGCAAAAAAAAAAAAACAAACAAACAAGAAAATCAAGCATAGTTACGTAAAAACAGATATAAAAAGCTGGACATTTATTTATCAAAGCAATTTTGAACTGCTTCAATTGGAAACATATTTGTAATATTGCATATTTTAAGATTCGTGCTGACCGCAGACGATAAGCAGGCGGACAAGTTCAACTCTCGCACCATCGAAACAGTTGGAGCCCCTCGAAGCAAATTGAATATGAGTGGCGCTAGCTTTCCGACTTAGTCGCACCGTATACGCGCACTTCGTGGTCGAATGAAGAGATCTTTCCAGTAACGGACCGCTCGCAGGAACAATGGGATACTTGAGGCGCCAGAAGTGAAAAATCTGGCATGGACAACGAGATTTCCGTTTCGCTCCGAGTGGACGGGTACGAGCAGGTGCCATCAGAAATAAAAGTGAAGATTGAAATTCTCGCACAGTAATACAGGTAAGTGCAAAGAAACTCTACCGAATGATGGACTTATAAAATTATTTTTGTAGTGGCACACACAGCTTTTGATGTTCGAGCGGTTCTTTGACGAATAACATACTGCTGATAAGTGGCTCTATTGATACATCGTTTGCTGAGTTTTCTCAATGACAAGTTTTGATGCGCGCAAGTGCCACCTGGTGCATTTCATCTGACTCAAGCTCGAACCGGATTAGTTTGGGCCGTGTAGCAGTGGCCATAAAGTTCATCGCGATCAAGAAAACCGATCCGGATCACCCTGATCGCGATTAAAAGTGCCCGTGTGACACCGGTATAAGTAGTCATTTTAGCATTAACGCACTTTGGCTTAAATAATATTAAAATATCATTCGTGCAAACGTGCACTATTAGCAAAAATGCCTGCTCATTCACTAACTAAAAACTAACCGTTTACTTGTCACAAAAAGCACTGAACTGAAGTGAAGGTAGTAAAATGCTGATTAGTGAGACTTGCTAGTTTGCAAAGTACTTCGTGAATAGTGCTATCTCGAGTAAATAACACATTACTGAATATTTAGTTACCGGGCGTTTATATGTGCATGTATATTGCCACATCAAGATAATTCAATTACAGAAGTATATATAGGGGAATAAGCGGAGTGCAATTGTCCACGTAAATATTTCAGGGGCCACTGATTACTTCATGTATTAACAATGTCAAGTACGCACCCCAACGACATAGAGGCATGAACGAATCGCAGATGACGACATACACGCAAACGCGCACATAGAATATCAAGACGTAACCGGTATCGCATACTGTAGCAGCCTTTCGTAGGCTATTTACGCTCATTTGCAAATAGTATACTGTGTACTGGTTAGCAGCCATAGAATTAAAAAAAATAATGGACGTTTTCTACACATCATCGTCTGCCCTTCTACATATATGCGTGATCACGTAGAACGAAATTTTTATTCCAAAGAAATCGACAAAATTAAGATTGGTCTCCATGCCCGATTACTGCAAGATATACTGTAGTGTTTATGAGAGATCTGGGTACATATGTGGCTTTGTAGTTGCTCTGCTAAAGAGACCAAGATGGCATTCCTGGTTAGTAACGGCAAAAGTTTGAAGCTTTACTACCTGGTGGCTATATTAGAGAGGTGCCGCGAAAGTAGAAAAATACGCTCGAAACAAGTAAAGCCATGCGTTGTCAACTGTTTATTAACTTTTTTAAAGATTGTGCTGAGTGTGCAAATACCATAGATAGGGGGAGAACTTCCCACATGGGAACTAGTAGTGTCGTTATACTGCACGAAATAAGACACCAATCCACTGCTCCTTGACGACCGTGGCAACGTGTTTAGCGTAGTTTTGCAGTTCTTGTACATGTAATGACATCAGCTTGGTGCTGTTACAGTCATTCTTACCTCCATAAAGCAATCAAGACATGACTTTCCTACGTTGAGGAATTGTAGGAATGGAGACTTGCCTGGCCATTCCCGGGGTGGGAACGGGGTAAGCTTTTTCATTCCAAGGAATGGAAAAGAATAAAATTTCGGGAAGTTGAAATTCCCCGGAATGAAATGGGAATAGAATTGAGGTGCTCATTCCGCAACACTGGTGTACACCCACATGCCAAATCTGCGGAAGCAACCACCAAACGGCCGGCAGGATTTGCAGAGCACGGTACACGACCCCTTACATCGTGACACGTCGCTGCTGGGAGCGCCAACAACAAGTTTAAGCCAAGCCTACAGCCAGCAGTAACGATGCAAATGAGCAAAATACTCTTCCTCCTCGGCCACAAGAAGGCCGGGGCCGGCCCAAATTCCGCAACCGTTCAAGGTCCAGATCCGGGTCATGGAGCCGAACACAAGGACCACACGAATTGAGGTGGACAGACGTGGTCGCGGGAACGCAGCATAGGTCTGAGGGGGCCGCATCTCCGGAACGCATTGAAAAAGTTAGAGTCAGAGATAGTTCAATTCAAACAAATGCTTAGTCAATGCAATCAGAAAATGAATGCTTTAAGCGAGGAAAACCGCATGCTTAAAGGGGGTTTCGTAAATTTAAGAACTCAGGACAACACTCAGTAAATACCCCTCTACAAACCATGTCGGAAGCACCTCTAGAACAAATGAAGGAGAGGGCAATTCCCGCCCCCTAAAAGTAAAGCGGAAACTTCGGGTAGTGAGGACAGACCTACACGCACGTACTATTTGTAATACCACTCTTATTGAATTGATAAAATTAGAGAATTTAGTGCGAGGATGACCACAACGTCTCGCCTCATACCTACACTCACTGATCGTGTAATACGCTCACTGAATTAATACAACAGCAAAATGAACACTTTAACCAAAGAATGATAGCAGTGGAGTCGCGGACCTCCTCGCAGCCATCGAATGGAATGGCGCCTGAAACTGAACCATCCCAACGCATTTCGTCACCCAACGGTTTAATTCAGCCGGCAACATTTATACCCCCCTCTTCCCCATGGCTAAGCAACCTATGTACAACATTTGGCAGTGAAATTGTCGAAGCTACGCGAATGAAAAAGCTGTTTTTACACAATACATCCGCTATAAGGACAAGCTAGATATTGTAACGCGGACTGAAAGAGCGAGGAAGAAGAAGAGATCGGACGCGCTCGAGCGATGGTGATTTGGCAGTGACGGTAGAGCGCTGCCATTTTTCATTGTAAATAAACCCATCACATCCGTAACACCTTTGGTGGAGCGGTGCTGGGTAACTTGCCATCCTGGACCCCGCAGCAGAAGTTCTTCGAAGAAGCAGACGCTTAGCTGGCCTACCTCCGGACAACATCAGCATGAACGACGACACAGGAATCCCATCGACGCCCTACGCTGCTGCATCCACCAGTGCCACCGACACGGCACAAGGTGGCCGTCGACATCGACAACCAGACTACTGGGCACCTGAGCCACGAATTTTCTCAGGTAAAACTGACGAAGACGTGGACGCTTGGCTAAAACACTTCGAGAGAGTGAGCCGCTACTACGAATGGGGTGCACCGGCGAAGCTCGTGAACGTAGTATTCTTCCTTGCCGGGACAGCCTTGCTCTGGTTTGAGAACCATGAACATGTCGTCATCACTTGGGATATACTTGTTAAGGAACTGAAGGCCTGCTTTGGGGACACGAGTTCCATGAAAAAGAAAGCTGAGCAAACGCTGTCACGTAGGCTTCAGTTGCCCGGCGAGACGTGCACAACCTACATTGAAGAAGTGTTGAAGCTTTGCGGAATTGTCAACGCAAATATGTCTGACGAAGACAAAGTCGGTCATTTGTTGAAAGGCATCGCCGAGGACGTGTACAATTTTTTGATAACAAAACAAAACTTGAACACTCCTTCGATTTTCAGGCAGCAGTGTCACGCATTCGAGGCGTTGAAGACCCGAAGAATTTTACACAAGTTCGGGCGCTTGGACAATGTCCCACTGTCGCAAGTATGGACGTCGCCACCTGCGAAGACATTTCCTACCTCGTACGTCGGGTAGTTCGAGAAGAGCTCGTACGACTTCAAGGAGGTGACGTTCACCACCAATGCTCGTTCGCCGTGTGCCCCGAACCACCTCCCTATTGGATGCGAGAGCGTCACGTCGAAAACAGACCACGCACAGAAACTGCAGATTTTACCCCGCGGCTTCCGTTTTCCCCGACGGGTCGTGGCCACCACCGGATGTCATCATCTCGACGTGCCGCTGCGGACCCCCGACCGTCATCAACCAGGCCTCTACCAGAAGATTACTATGCTTCATCACAAAATGTTCCTGCGGAGCACGACCCGTCTCCGCGTACTTCTGCCACCTCTGCTCCGCCTAACGTAAGTCGACAAGTCCCCGTTTGCTACACATGTGGTCTCCCAGGGCATATTTCGCGCTTCTGTCCCAGACGGCCGCCTGCACCGCCACGTTTTTCGTCGTATCCGGCTCGTATGTACGAAACGCCTGTGCCGCCACGTTTTTCGACGCCTCGACACCCGCCTCGTATGCACGAAACCTGGACCTCTCACTCGGCCGACCACCGTCCTCGACAGCAATGGCCTAACGAATTTCGCAGCGAGTCCCCTGCCTCCGAGAGAAGCCTGACGCCGCCTCCGACACGGTCCCGCCGGTCGCCGTCTCCGCGTCGTCGGTCACCTTCCCCGCATCAGCTGGGAAACTAACTGGTGCGACCGATGGAGCTGCGGTCGCGGGACGGTCAGTTTCGCCAATTCCTCCTTCTGCTGTGATGTTGATGAACAAAGTGCGTGTGTGTATAGACGGTGTAGATACTCTTGCTCTTGTAGACACTGGTGCTGCTGTTTCGGTTATGAGCCTTCGTTTCAAACATCGTTTCTTGGGTCACAAAGTTATGTTCGCGTGGAATCGTAAAGAAACTTTTCGTGGAGTTGGAGGCGAAACGTTATGCCCTGTTGGTATTTGTTCAGTTGTACTCACGATTGGTGGACAAAATTTCCGAGTTGAATTCACCGTACTGGCTCGCGCAACTCATGACATCATTTTAGGGATAGACCTCCTTCATGAATGCGGCGCTACGCTTCACTGTGGAACTGGAGAGATTCTTCTACAAAGTACGTTGCCCGCTGCAATAGTTGACGATTTTCCGACTCTGCCCATCGATGCTCTTTCGTTGTCTGAAGATGTGACGATCCCTGGTTGGACAGCAGTGTTTGTACCCGTATGCTCTTCTCATGTCCGCTCAGGACCCTGCACTGGACTTGTGGAGCCTGATCATGCAAACGCCATTAAGAAGAATGTGCTGGTCCCTCGGTCTGTCCTTACAGCCATCGACGGACATGCTTGCTTGTGGGCACTCAACGCAGCCTCAGAGCCTGTTGTTCTACCAGCCGGATTCAAAATGAGTACGTTCGAGGAGCAGGCCACAATTGACGTGACAATGGTCTCAGAGTCTCCAGCTATCAGTCAGACTGCGCCCAACTACTCAGCCGAGATTAAACGTATGATCAACAAGTCGTTGCCTTCTTCCGAGCAGAATGTCCTTGAGGAGGTACTTACACGCTACGCGGGAGTCCTTGATTTCGCTCAAAACAAGCGTTGTTCCATGTTGCCCGAATCCCGTATGCACCACCGCATCAACACGGGAGATGCTACACCGATACGCCAGAAACCCTATCGCGTATCCCCGTCAGAGAGGCAAGTGATCGCCGATCAGGTCAACGACATGCTGCAGAAAGGCGTTATTCAAAAGTCAAGCAGTCCCTGGGCAGCTCCTGTTATATTGGTAAAAAAGAAAGACAACTCTTGGCGATTCTGTGTAGACTACCGCCGTCTCAACGCAGTCACAAAGAATGACGTGTATCCGCTACCACGCATCGACGATGCTGTTGATTGTCTGCACTCGGCCGCATACTTTTCGTCTGTCGACCTAAGGTCTGGATACTGGCAAATACCAATGCATCCGTCTGACAAAAAGAAGACTGCTTTTGTAACGCCTGATGGATTATTTGAATTCAACGTTATGCCGTTTGGCTTATGCAATGCCCCAGCTACCTTCGAGCGATTCATGGACTCCATCCTTCGCGGTCTCAAATGGGAGATATGTATGTGTTATCTCGATGATGTAATTATTTTTGGCAAGACATTCCACGAACACAACCATCGGCTTAGCGTTGTTCTAGACTGCGTCAAACAAGCTGGTCTCGTTTTAAACGCAAAGAAGTGTCATTTTGGTGAGCGTCAAGCCCTTGTGCTTGGATATCTAGTTGACAAGGATGGTATACGACCAGACCCGCACAAAATCAGTGCTGTCCGAGACTTCAAGCAACCGACGTCTTTGAAGGATCTCCGTAGCTTCGTGGGCCTGTGTTCTTATTTTCGTCGGTTTATCAAAGACTTCGCCCAGCTTGCTCATCCCCTGACAGAGTTGCTCCGCACAAACACTCCATTTCGATGGACCATTGAGTGTGAGGCTGCTTTCGAGCAGCTGAAGTATTTGCTTACTTCCGGGCCCCTCTTGCGCCATTTCGACCCGGAGGCACTCACGGAACTGCATACAGATGCTAGTGGTATCGGAGTTGGTGCCGTGCTAGTTCAATATCACGATAGCCGGCAGCACGTCGTGGCGTATGCAAGTCGTACTTTGACTAAGGCGGAGAGGAATTATACGGTCACCGAACTGGAATGTCTTGCAGTTGTTTTCGCCGTCCAAAAGTTCAGACCTTATTTGTACGGCCGGCAGTTCAAGATCGTCACAGATCATCATTCGCTTTGTTGGCTTGTCGGACTACGTGACCCAGCTGGTCGGTTGGCTCGCTGGGCCTTACGGCTTCAAGAATATAATTATTCTGTGACCTACAAGAGCGGTCGATGTCACGCAGATGCCGACTGCTTATCTCGTCTTCCATCTCCAACTGTGGATGCTGATGATGATGATTTTGACAACTACCTGGCCGCAATCTCATCCAACTTCCCAAATTTGGATGTCTTTCGTCACGAACAACAGCGTGACCCTTCGCTGAAACCAATGATTGATGTGGCTCGTAGCTCTAAACGCGCCACGCCATTCGTGATTCACGACGCCCTACTATATCGCAAGAATTACTCCAGCCATGGTTCCACACTACTACTCGTCGTGCCAGAATGCCTGCGTCTTGCGGTATTCCAAGCCATGCACGATGACATCACGTCTGGGCACCTTGGATTTGCCCGAACGCTTCACCGTATCCGACAACGTTTTTACTGGCCTCGACTCTGGAAGACCACCAAGCACTACGTCGCAAGTTGTGATGTCTGCCAACGCCACAAACAACCTACCACACCATCGGCCGGCCCACTGCAGCCGGTTAAGCCACCGACATCACCATTCGAAAAAGTCGGCATAGATTTACTGGGCCCTTTCCCCAAGTCTACCACCGGCCGCCGCTGGATTATTGTGTGCGTAGATTACCTGACGCGGTATACCGAAACGATGACGGTTGCTTCAGCCACATCATCTGATGTGTCATGGTTCCTTCTACACGCGATCATACTTCGTCACGGGGCCCCTCGTGTGGTGATAAGTGATCGCGGCCGTCAGTTTACCGCTGACGTTGTCGAAGAGTTGCTACGGCTTTGTGGGTGTCAGTATCGCCATTCCACGCCATACCACCCTCAGACCAACGGCCTCACTGAGCGCACCAATCGTACCATCATCAACATGCTTTCAATGTACGTCGCAGCGGATCACAAGAACTGGGATGCCGTATTACCTTTTGTTACATACGTCTTTAATACCGCGAAACACGAAGTCACAGGTTATACGCCTTTCTTTCTTCTCTATGCTCGTCATCCGCAAAGTTTCCTTGACACCATACTTCCATTTTCGACGAACGAAAACGCCAGTGTCGCGCAGACTTTGTGTCGCGCCGAGGAAGCTCGTCGACTTGCTCGGCTCCGAACTCTTTCCGCCCACGCTCGCGCGAAAGACCGTTACGACGCAAAACACCCGCCCGTGACTTTCGCTACAGGTGATTTGGTCTGGCTGTGGACGCCTGTTCGAAAAAAGGGACTTTGCCAGAAGTTTCTTTCTAAGTACTCAGGACCGTTTGTAATTACTCAGTGCTTAAGTGACATCACTTACGCTGTCGCGAGAGTGACAGCTCAGAACCGGCGTTCGCGCAAGACGCAAATTGTACACATTGCCCGATTGAAGCCCTACAACAACCGATCGCTTCTACTCGCTCGGTGAGCTTCGTCTTGCCCGGAGGGAAATGTAACGCGGACTGAAAGAGTGAGGAAGAAGAAGAGATCGGACGCGCTCGAGCGATGGTGATTTGGCAGTGACGGTAGAGCGCTGCCATTTTTCATTGTAAATAAACCCATCACATCCGTAACAATATTATTATTAGTAGTAGTAGTATTATTCTAAAGGAGTCGCATGGTTTGACCAAATTAGCATGGTACCGCACAATTGAATGGGCCGCTGGAAATACTACCACCCTTACAACCCTAGTCCGCAGAGACCACACTGTTGTACAACACGATACTAAAATTAGGCACATCGATAACATTCTAATTGAACCCATACCACATCGCCAAACACACGCTGGCCTCTTCGTAGTTAACGGCCAACTCCGGCGATTTTTTGAGGTCAATGGATCTCAATGAAATTCACTGTGTACATTCATTTGCGCGTTTGCGCCATTCATGCCGAATTGCGGGCTTGAGAGTTTCACAGATTCTTTTCAAATCAATTTTATACCTTGCCTCGAAATGCTCACCTCGCTTGCCAGAATTAATGGCAACATTGTGTGTATGACGTTGAGTTTTGCCTTGCGGAAGTGACCAACTGATGTGCCACTGTAGCGTCTGCTTGTATGCTATGGATTGGGGGGGTTTGGCTGGAGCTTCCTTGGTTGAGCGCACGATTTCCTTTGCCATGTTGGTGGGTGTGCGATAGGTGCCAAGTGGTGTTGCGTTGTGAGCCACACACGATTCGCCATATATTCACCTTAACAGTGTAAGTGTATTAGCCGACCGCCATTGGTGACGTGGACATGTAATGCCATCTGGCGGGAATCATGTGCAATCAGGCAGGTTCTGGCAGCGTGAGGCAAACCTTTACGTCACACGTAGAACGCGCTTGGTTGGGTTTCTGTTTCCGTATTGCGGTTTTTCGGCAACTAAAATTATTTTCAAGTTTTTAAAGCATTTCAGTTATCGGGCGCGTGAGAAGAGTATCTAAGGGACATAAAAGCACCATTAATCTGACATGGTCAAAAAATCGCTGGAGTTGGCCTTTAGCATATAGAGTAACCCTAAACACAAAAAACACAGGTTTGGTACCCTCCTTAAGAGCACTCTCAACATCGCTGGTTCCATTTACATTACAATAGGAGGCGATTTTAATGCTCCATATACAGCTTGGGGATATTCTTATGCTCACCAAAATGGTTGCGATATCTGGCTCGGCACCCAAAACGAAGGCTTAATTCTTATTACGTATCCAAGCGTGCCTACTCGTGCCGGCACCAGTTCTAGCAAGGACACTACACCAGATCTCACATTCGTCAAACATGCATCCACAATAACATGGCGTAACATACTAGAGGCCTTAGGTAGTGACCATTACACCATCGATATCTGCATCAAAGGGGGCCCTCCCAAACCGGCAGGAAAACAACATAAGCTTGTCGAATTGGCCAGGTTCCGCAAGTCACGAGAAAATTTTGTCTCACCCATCGATTATATTGAACATTGAACGAACACTTTAAGACATGACATTGATCACGCTACATAAACAGTGCCCCCAGAGGCCACCTTGGGGAGATTCATAGCCGACTTCTACATACGTGGGAAGCGAGACAATCATTCCAAAAGAGGTGGAAAACTCATAGATTAAACAGGAATCTTCGGAAACGTATAGCGCTCTTCAACAGAGAGATCGAAACATATGCTAATTGAATTAAGCCAGCAACAGTGGCACGAAATTTGCAACTCCATGAACAAGCAAATGGGTTTCGGAAAAACATGGCACCTTTTCCGTCATCTATTAGATCCTGAAAACAACAAAGCAGTCCATCGTCAGAAAATCAATAAGCTAATGTATGATTACACAGGTACAGAGAAGGAACTTTCGCGAGAGATAGCAAACGCACACATCTCCAAAGCGCATCCTAAACTACACTCAGATTATACCGGTCAGACAAATGCTAATCTTGACGAGGAATTTTCGGAAGCAGAAATTCGCGCCGTACTACACCTCCTTAATACCCAATCCGCTCCTGGTTTTGACTCCATTACACACAACACACTACATAACCTAGACAATGAATCAATTAGTCACCTTACGCACTACATCAACGCATGCTGGACTACAGGATGTTTGCCCCCGCAATAGAAGTTTACGAAGATTATTCTTATCCCCAAACCGGGGAAGCCACTGAACATTAACAACCTTAGACCCATCTCTCTAACTTCCTGCGTAGACAAACTCGTGGAGCACTCCTTCTTAGCTTGACTGACAGATTACCTTGAAGACAATGACGTTCTCCCGTGCACTATGTTATGTTTCCAAAGGCACCTTTTATGGCAGGACACTATGCTTCAATTGAAGCACAAATTATAGACAACATGACCCACTCGTCCAAAGCTATACTATGTTGAGATCTTAAGAAAGCATTCGATAATGTTACGCACAGTTCAATACTTCAACAGGTTAATGCCTTAAATCTTGGAACTGGAACGTATAAGTATATTCATGACTTCCTTACAAACCGACAAGCTGTAGTCAAAGTGGGCGCACTCACATAATCTGAGATACCCGTAGGAAGCGCAGGAACTCCACAGGACTTCGTGATATCTCCTATGTTATTAACTGCTCTCCTCGGTTTGCTCTCAGAATTGTCCATGATTCTTGTGATTCATCACAGCATATATGCCGATGATATTAACCTCTGTATATGTGATGGTAGCGATGGCTCTATAGAAGAACGGCTACAGGAAGCGTTAAACGTAGTGGAACGATACATACGCAGAACAGGGATTTCTTGTTCGGCGGAGAAGTCCAAACTCCTCTTATACCGCCCCACACTCAGAAGCAGACCACACTAATGGTATAGTACAACAAGGTCATACACAGACATTACCCTGAAGACGGACGATGAAGGCGTCATACCGACAGTCGATAAAATACGGGTTTTAGGACTTCTGGTTGAAAGGAAAGCCACAAATGGTGAGACAATCCGCAAATTAGAAGCCAAAGTTTCCCACACAATGCGACTTATCAAAAAAAAATTAGTTGTAAACATCAGGGTATGAATGGATGTAGTATTCTCAGGCTTATCCACTCCTTGGCGCTCAGCCACATTACTTATGTCGCTGCCTACCATCGATGGTTCGCGGCAGAAAAAAGCTAAGCTCAACCGGCTCATCAGACGAGTTTTTAAACAGGCGCTAAGACTTCGGCACAGTACCTGCACGAATCTCCTTCTTAAAGTAGGCCTTCATAACACGCTTGAAGAAATAATTGAAGTGCAACAGATCTCGCAGTACGAGCTCTTGAGCAATACGAAAGCAGGTATTGCCAAATTCTCCATAGTCTCAGCATTTCTTACCACGCCTAGCATGGTATCAAATAGGACATACCACGTGAAATCCGTACTAAACTCGTGATACCACCGTTGCTAAAGAACATGCACCCTGAGCACAACAAAGGCATATGAATCAGTAGAGCCAAAGTTATGCTCTGAACTTATGGACGCAATAAGGAGGCGGTCTTCGTTGATGCAGCGCACTATCAAAACTATCGCCATTTTGTTTTTGCGGTTGTAGACCGTACACATAAATGCATAACCAGCGCTTCAATCAATACAAATCACGTGGGTACGGCAGAGGAGGTCGCTATCGCGCTCGCTATAGCTCACACCGATTCACAGTATCAATGATTCACAAACAGCAGTCCCAAATTTTGCAAATGGTAGAACTTTTACAGTGGCGTTGAAAGTCCTTACTGAGGGCAAAACTCACTCCGACGACCAAAATGCTTGCACTCTCTGGTTTCCCGCCCACACACCCATCGACCACACGGAGGTCAATCTTAACGAGGTGGCGCATGACGTGGCTTGATGTCTCACGTTCCGGGCCACGTTCGCGGTGGACACCACCCATAAGGACTCTCTTGTGGAGGAATGGGAGGGGGAGAATAAACTTACCAAATTCAAAGACATTACGCAGCAATATAGACTTCAACAACGAGAATACTCTCCTCCTCACCTCAAGCTCAACCGGGCACGTTCAATGGCGGCAATTACAAACAGGCAACTACACTAATCCCGTAATTATGAAACACATTTACCCCGGCTTGTATATGACCAATTCGTGCAAGCACTGTAGTTATAGGGCCCTACTAGTGCATATTCTCTGGGATTGTCCAGCACTAATTTGCAAAATGAGAGACGCGGCCTCCAATGAGGACCGTCGGGAGCGTTGGCAGACCGCGCTGATCTGCTCAGGACTAGATAATCAACTCTGGGTGATCTAGCCCGCCGAGGAAGCTGCTGAGAGACATGGTCTCACAGCCAACTCTTAGGTGGGAACCCAGCCAGGTAACCTGCAAGAAGCGAATAAAGTTGTTATCTCATTCCACTATGGCATCTCATGATCATAACGTAGTTTTGGAATGGTAAACCCCAGATATATTACTATTACAAAAAATTACGGACCATCTCCCCGATGGGATCCCTGATAGGATGCAAAGAATCAGCGGTGCGAACGGACCTGGTTGAAACGGGTGTCGACGCAGGTGCTGGAAGAACGGTTTGAAGCTAAACTCGGTGTATCATTCACCCAAGTAGATGCTTGTGGAAACGAAAAGCACGGGAGGCAGGTTGGGTTTCATGTTAGTTTCATCGCAGATAAACAAGCCAAAGAAGTTTTCACTCGACATGCGGTCGAGCGTTGCGGGCAGTGGAGAGGGTGAAGCGAGAGAGAAGTGTGTTGCGAGCGGGCGGAGGAGGCGGCAGCTGCGGCGAGCGTGCTGTGGGTCAGGAAAAGAGTGACGTCAGCGCGCACCTGTGAGGGGAGCGTGACGTCAACGCATAGCTGCGGCGTGACCTACTTGCCACCGCTCCAGCGCCTACGCCGAGTTGCAGCACGTTCGTACGGCATACAGGCGTGAGCCAGAGCTCCTTCGCACCCAAAAAGTGTGATATTTCTGGAAAGGAACTTCATCTCATCTCCCAGCTGAAAGTTGCTTCTATTGCATTGACACGGCAAATGTAACAAATTCGATGTCTAGCATGAGGGCCACTCGGAAACAATGCTTCCAGGCTGTGTAGCACAGTAGCACAATTTGTTTCAGCAATGTGGCCTATTATTTCTTTTTTAAGAATTCGCTAAGAGCTACGACCACGTGAGTTGTAAATAAATCTTTGAGTCTTTTTCAGTATTCTAAATTTTCTTTTTGACTTTCGTGAATGAGCCCCAAATTGTCATGGCATACTCTAGCATAGGGTGGATAATTGACTTGTAGGCTAATGATTGATTGATATGTGAGGTTTAACGTCCCAAAACCACCATATGATTATGAGAGACGCCATAGTGGAGGGCTCCGGAAATTTCGACCACCTGGTGTTCTTTAATGTGCACCCAAATCTGAACACATGGGCCTACATCACCGTGACCAGCAGGTCGGCGGGTCTGTCTGTCTGTATGTGTGTCAGTCTGTGTGTGTGTGTGTCTGTCTGTCCGTCCGTCCGTCCGTCCGTCCGTCTGTCTTCCCGTCTGCCCGCCTGTCTGTCCGTCTGCCCTTCTGTCTGTCTGTATGTATGTCTGTCTGTCTGTCTGTCTGTCTGTCTGTCTGTCTGTCTGCCTGCCTGCCTGCCTGCCTGCCTGCCTGTCTGCCTGCCTGCCTGCCTGCCTGCCTGTCTGTCTGTCTGTCTGTCTGTCTGTCTGTCTGTTTTCTCACTTACCGAGCTTTCTTTTGAATTTTACTAATACTTAATGTAATTTAGTAGTACGAGAAATTATTTTTCTCTTCAGTGTCTTTTACCATGCGCTAACACCTTAAAACTGACACAAAAACTTTGGCCTCGCGTTTTTCTGCTGCAGTGTGTTGCTGGGGGCCTGCTTGTAATGACAAGACGCATCGTTTGCTGCAGCACACGACAGATAATTAATCATAAGGCCCCTCATTATCAATCAGTTTCAGTTTTGGTTTGGGAGAGTTCCGAAAACTGGGTGCAACTCTCGCCACCTATAGCGTGTGCAGCTCTTGACACGTCATTACACAGAACTGTGACGCATTTCCGCACGTTCCGCATCAAGAATTACCGTCGAATAGGAAATGGGCTGGAATGTCGCCAAACACTAACTTTCTAAGCGTGAGCCATGGCCACGCACTCGCAACCAGCGGCCGAGAATTATAGACTGCGGGAACTAACGCGGCAAAAGAAAAAAAAATGGCGGCTATGACGTCATCATAACTTGTTTTGTTGACCGCAGCGTGAGGACGTGAGGGAAGTAGGGGGTCACCTTGGTGTCATTTTCGAGGGTGTCTATAGCGCTATGGAGTCTGTCACTCACGCAAACTTCAAAATAATTTAACATACCTTCCAAGCTATATTCGCTGTTGATATCTTGCAGATGGCACACGAATGTTCACGAGAATCGACCCCCGCAGGCTATCTCGGCCTTGAAATTTTGTGTCAGTACCCTTTTAACGGATATTTACGTTGTGCACGCGTTTTGAAACACTGAGGGAAAGTCATTTCGGTCTACGTTTAGACCCACCGTGCAGAAGTGCCTTCGTAAGGGCTTACATGACCCCCGTGATCTGAGCGACAAAGTAGTACTTCGAGTCCCGTTCTGCGAAAGGAAAGTATTTGATTCCGTGATAAATCCTTAACACAAACGCACGCACCACTGGCTTGCAATACGTATATGAAGACATATGCAGGAGTGTATATTTCACTAACATATCCTGCAATTTACTTAGTTATTGTTGATTAAGGTGTTTTAGTTTTGCCACTAAATGAGCGTCTTGACCAGTCGTTCAGAACAAGCATGTTGGTGCAACAATTAAAGCGCTTAGTGCTCGGAAGACGATGTGATTCAAGAGGGTGTTTCCTGAAAATAAGAGTGATAGAAATAATTTTTCGGATTTTACGTTTCAGAACCATGATTATGGACACGGTATAGGCTGCAGAAATGTTTACTGCCACCGCCATCATAATCAACGGAGAGTGGGAAGGGACAGGGGTTAATCCACTCTTTTCTCACCTCGCCCGGTAAAACTGATTGATTGATTGATTGATATGTGGGGTTTAACGTCCCAAAACCACTTCATGATTATGAGAGACGCCGTAGTGGAGGGCTCCGGAAATTTCGACCACCTGGGGTTCTTTAACGTGCACCCAAATCTGAGCACACGGGCCTACAACATTTCCGCCTCCATCGGAAATGCAGCCGCCGCAGCCGGGATTCGAACCCACGCCATGCGGGTCAGCAGCCGAGTACCTTAGCCACTAGACCACCGCGGCGGGTCACCCGGTAAAACTGCCGGACTTTAAATAAAGTCCATTCATTAATTCATTCATTTCGGATCATTAACGTGAATCTTCATCCAAGTATACGTGCCTCGAGCATTTTGCCAAACTTCGCTGGCCGAGGTTCGATCCCGCGACGTTCGGCTCAATAGTCGCGCTCTCAAAATAAAGGCCAACCGGGGTTTCGCACTCCCTTGAACACTGTTCGGAGCGTGCATGCCGCTCGATGTAAACTAACGGCCTGTGAAACTTAACGTTTGTCCTTCTTATACCGCAATGTTGCACACCGCTGCAACGACCCGCTGTGATAGGGGTGCCTCAGGGATCACGTGATTTAGAAACTCGCTCGATCGGTGGAGTTAGTATGAGGCACCAATCACGAGCATGTTGGGTGTAGCGCAATCAATGCGGCTGATGTAGAGCGGATGTTCGGGCTTGGACTCGGGTAGTCGCCTGAGGCTGCAATAAAGCGTCTCTTCACCGGACTACGGCTCTTCCTTCGCGCTGCCACCGTGCACTCGAGTCATCGAGGGGACCCATTCCGAACCCCAAATATCTTCCCTTCTTAGCTAGTGTAGAAGCTAGTCGAGGAGGAGGAAATTAACAGGTGGTGTGTACCATTGAAATTGCCACAGCTATGGAGTCAGACAAGGACGCATCTCATTGGTCGCGTCGACCACCGCACGTATGTCATGCCCCCGGGCTGATGAGAGGTGCCACAGCTGGGAAGCATCGTCCCGCACATACAGGGTGCGCCTCGGAAGACAATGGCTTATCGCACCCGCAAGAACTGCAGGGCGCGCGTGTGGGAACCGGAGAGACACGAGCAAAAAGCCGGGCATTACCGGAGCGTGTCATGATATACTGCACGAAGAGAATAGGAGGGGGTTTACTTGTAGCATTCCTGCACCGATGGAGCGAAGGCGAGCGCTGTTGAGTTTTCAAGAGCGACGCCGCGCGAATACCTGCGCGCATGTGTACCTGACTCTCCCGTTTCATTCTCTCGATTGTACTACAGCGGTGCGGCCGTATTCATTGAGGCCTCCAGGCAGTTGTTCCTTTGTTCCGATGCGTACACGGTCCCGCACTTCTCCCGAGATGGGCGGTCACAGGGTGTCGGGCGCGGAACGGCAGCAAACACTCTTGACGCTAGTCCCACCGCCCGCCCTGGGCCCGCTCGCGTCAGGGCGCGGTCATTCTTGCGTGAGCTCGCAGTATGCCCTATGCGTCTGTATATGCGTGCTCAGCAATTTCACGCGGCGGCGTCTGTGCGCACACGGAAGCTGAATAGCGCGTGCATTCGACTTGACGCGCGAAGGTGGTCCCCGCGTACGGTGACCGAGATACAGTGCCGGTGGCCACAATGTGGGTGTTGCTGCGAGCAGCCCGCAGAGTCGACGGTGTTCGCTGAGCTTACGAGCCGGACCGAACGGCTACGGAGACTGGTTGCATGTATGGCAGCCGCATTCTTGGAAGTCTCGGCCACGGCCTGCCTTTTGCCGTTTTAATTGCCGTGACCTTATCTGAGGGAACTGCTGTCACAAAGTGCCAACGACTGCCGTATCTGTATACGCCCAGTTTTAGCGTGTATGCGACTGAGTATGCCAGCATACAATATTTGCACTTCAATTGCAGCAAGACATCGCAGGAATTATACTGTGACACCCATCTTGTGGTGGGTGTCACGTAACTAAAGATACTTTCGTGACGATGTTAATGAATTTAATGTAGCATGCACTAAGTTGTGCAAGGCTGCGCTACAACAGATCTCACCTAACCTTGTGCCACGGCTTGGCTAGGCTTTCACCCCCTCACTTGTCTCCTTCCCGATCCTTGATATTACTATACTACACATGCTTGCATTCTATGCTTGCGTTCTATATGCTATTCTATGCTTCGTCCTATGCTTGCGTTCTGTATTTTATTTACCATCCTTTTTAATCTCTTTACTTTTATGAGCGAAGCAGAAGAGAAAGAAAGGAAATAGATGAAGAAGAAGACGAAGACAATGACAGATAATTCTACTGCGTCAAGGATTGATGTTCCTTATCTAGATTTAAACAAACGCACGGAGTTCCCCAAGGAGCAGTCTTATCTCCAGTGTTATTTAATTTTTTAATGAGCACAATTCCAACAGATCAAGAAGTTACTGTCTACATTTATGCTGATGACATCGCAATCTTTGCTGCTGACTGTGATATTTACTCGCTACAATTACAAAGGTATATAACATGTTAGAAATTTGGTTGCAGTCGATTTATTTATCGTGAAATGTCAACAAAGTGCGCTCTTGGTGTTTCCGCTTGCAGACCCAATTTCAATGTCAATTCTATTAAACAGGAACCCATCCAGCAAGTAGACTCTATAAAATATTTGGGAATCATTTATAATGACAAAACTTAACTGGGGTCCACACATAGAGTATATAACTACCAAGCCACAGTGGGCTTCAGGCGTACTGCACAAGCTGAGTAACCGGAAATATGAGTTACGGAGGCACACCTTGATAATGTTGTACAAGATGTACATGCGCCCCATCATGGAACTCGGCTGCATATTATACTCGGGTGGCCCCTGCTTATAAACGAAACCTCTAGTTGTCTTGGAGCGAGAAACACTGCGAATTGGTTCTGGGACTTCCTAGGTTTGAGGCTATAAACGTACTGTACCAGGAAGCACGCCTGCCTACAGAGCTTGTCGATTTCGCATTTTGACCGTACAAGCATTTTTAAAATTTTATAGCTTACCGGCAAGAAGATCTCAATATGCTTTTATCGCAAACCCAGATGCCTTCTTTTTTGCTCATTGGCCCACGGTTTCATACATCTCAGATAATGTTTGTAGAGAAAATAATCTACCAAGTATAAATGAGAACATTAGAAATGTAATTGAGACTAATGACTCGAATTGTCGTCTGACAATTGGTATGATGACATATTCCCCCAAAACGCCAAATTACAATCTCTTAAAATGTTAAATAACATATTATTAGATTACTTGGAGCATGCAGAAACTAAAATATAACAGCCACAAATGCTTCAGTAAATAATCAAAAGGCAGGTGTAGGCATTGCCTCTGATTTGCTTGACTGGTCCTTTTCAGTGAGACTGCCTGATTTTACTCCAGTTTTTGAAGCGGAACTCGTGGCGATTATTTTGGCTCCTCGAAAACTTCCGTCAAATCACAACAACGCAGGTCGTAATGACGGATTCTTTTTCAGTGTGGTGCAGGTTTGAACAGCTACAGAGAACTCTCGAATTCTAAAGACATTCAAAGCATTAGTACCCCCGCAGTTGAAACTCCTCAGGTTACTATGGGTTCAGGGACACCGTGGATTAGGATTAAATGAATTGGCTGATTCCTTAGCACGAGCAGCACTTGATGGCCCAGTTTTATCCATACTGCCAGGTGTTGAATATATAACAGCAATAACATATCGAAAATCAGCAATCTCCACTGATACGATAGAGAAAGTAACTAGATGGACTAATATAACCACCTCAAGTTTCCATAGCGACCCCCACTGGAGCCATTCCAGAAAGCTCCAAGTTTTAATTACTAAATTTCGATGTCGTGCCCCCCCCCCCCTAAACCTGTATCTACACAGAGCTGGTCAGACAACATCACCTTTCTGCGCATTCTGCGGAGAAATGGAATCACTAGAGCATTAATTTTTGTATTGTCGCCGATACGCTATACTTCGAAAAAGGTTACTAGTTATTTAATTTCTTAAAATAGGCCGTTAGCTTGATGGCGGAAACTGCACTAAGCTGTGGTGCCTCACTTTTAGGACATTGCCACAGGGATGTTTTCAATGCTGTTTGCGATTATAATCAGGCAACCAAGCGTATACCTTTGTGATCTTCAATCAAATATTTATTATTTAGTACTCCCCCTCAAAAATCTAAATGGCAAAGTGAAGTAAACGCAACTGTGTGGTATTCACAAAACCTGAAAGCTCAAAATTTCTCAACTTGACTTTTCTGTTTTTTTTCTCGTTTGCTCTCATTTTATGTAGTTTTCCTTACATTAGTCATATTATAATACACATTCATTAGACATAGTTAAAATGATCACAGATAAACTACACTACGCTTTCTTGGCCAATCCCCCTGAGTGGGTATGGGCCATCAGTCCAGGGAAACAAAACAAAAACAACAACCGCGCGCCTACTATCATGATTACGATAGTTTCATATCTTCGACACACGGCAAACCTCGACCATAACTCTGCAGTAAAAAAATGTTGTTACGAGTGAATGTCTTTATTTACAGATGAGATGCCTCTGCGTTGCGGTATTCATGCAGAACCTTCTTTGAGGGTTGCAAAAGTGATGCGTAAGCGTACAGGGATTTATTGTAGGTTGCATCCTCCCACATCGCAAGCTGTCATCGTGGATCATCAGCACGGCGTCTTTCATCTTTCTAAGCGCTGGTCAGCGTCTCCCGACAACCCGACAACCAAAAGTTTGTCGCGCTCCAAAATCTGTTAAAGTAGGAATTTTCCTGATGCGCTCAATGTCAGTTTCACACCTCGTCCTGCAGCTGCTTTTCTTCCACTTTCACGTAATTCGCCCGAATTTTTCACAGCAATTGTACAGAGCCACGAATACAACGCATTCATGTGGTACAGATATATTCACATTTTGCAATCGTGGATGATGATGATGATGATGATGATGATGAAAAACAATTATTATAAAGAGAGAGGTACAGGGCCAAAGCATGACCCCGCTACATGGTCGGCGTCCTTAGTCCGGGACACCGCATGACGAGGCCCCTACTCGCGCCCGTCTCACCAGAGCCCGTTGAGACTCTAGTGATGAGCGGTTGAGGAGGGCAGTCTCCCATGCCTCTCGGGAAGGGGTAGGGGAAGGGGGTAAGTGGGGATTTTTCGGACATGCCCATACCATGTGGAAGATATCACACGTCTCCCCACAGTGTGGGCACCGCCCATCAGTGTTCGCATCGAAATGTTTTAGGATTGCAGGACAGAGTAGAGTACCTGTCTGCAGGCGCCTTAGAGTTCGCTCTTCCGCCTTACTCAGCCCCTTTGCAGGAGCCGGGTAAAGGCGGTGAGTGTCGCGATAATAGGTCAGAATTTCTTTGAACCGCAGCAGCGGTGTATTGGCCCTCGAGTCATAAGAGCCAAGGTGAGGAGCCCGGTGGGTAAGCGCTCGGGCGGCCGCGTCAGCGGCCTCATTACCTCGTAAGCCCTGATGGCCAGGAGCCCATACGATGCGTTTCGGGGCTGGATCAGCGAGAGCCCGTTTTAGAATTTGGCTGGCTAGGAGGGATATCTCTCCTACCAAGTAATGAGCACATGCTTTCCGGGAGTCCGTGATGATAACCTTCGAGTTGGGGTCCGCAGCAGCAAGCGCTATCGCGACTTCCTCAGCGCGCTCTGGATTTTGTGCTCGGAACGAGAGCCCATTGACATGCTTTTCCCGGTGAACTACAGAGGCCGTGTAAAATCCCGTGGGTGAAGGCCCTGCTATATCTACGTAGGTCGAGAGCCGTGTTGCCTCTCAAGCGTCCGAGCCCGCGCCTGTCTTCTGCTTTCGTGCGTGTGCTTATCCATGTTATTGGGGAGTGGAGCGACCGAGAGCATATGCCGCCACAGTTCCGGAATACGCTCCGCCTCCTCTGCAGTGCAAGTGTGCTGTATATGTAAGCGGTTTAGCAGGCGGCGCCCGGGAGCCGTCTGCACGAGCCGCGTATATTGATTCATAAGGTGGGCCTCCCGCAACTCCTGGTAGGAGTTGAGCACACCTAACGCCCTCAGTTTGGCGTTGGAAGTGGCCACCGGGAGATCCAGAGCTCGTTTAGTAGCCTTACGAATGATGGCATCTATTCTTTCGTCTTCTTGCTTGTTAGTGCGAAGGTATGGGACGGCGTAGAGGATCCGGCTAGTCACGAAGGCATGGGCGAGCCGAAGCGCGTCCCTGCCCCGCAGACCACCCCGCTTGTTGGAAACGCGGTGGATCATGCGCCCTACCTGTTCGCCTATTCTCTTGAGTTTCGCTATAGTGGAGTCCGGTCTGAGTCTGTGGTGAATGAACAGGCCCAGAATCCGGAGCTCCTCCACCTCTCTGATGGGAACTCCAGACAGGGAGATGTGTATGGCTGACTTATCTCTTGGCTTCGCTCTAACGCGCAGAAGCTCTGATTTGTGTGGAGCACATTGGAGTCCACAATCGTTGGCATACGCCTCGACTATGGAAGCGGCCTGCTGAAGGCGTTCCTGCATTTCACCAAGGCTCCCTTCAGTGGTACAGATTGTAATATCGTCGGCATATACTGCGTGTTGTGTGCCTTCCACCCTGGCCAATTCACTTGGAAGGCGCATCATAGCAATGTTGAAAAGGAGCGGTGATAAAACTGCTTCCTGTGGGGTACCCCGTGTTCCCATAATGTACGGGCCACATTCCTCGTCCTCGATCCGAAGAAGTGCCTGGCGTTTAGAGAGAAAATCTCTGACATATGCAAAGGCCTTAGCCCTGCAATCGGTGGAGCTCAAGTCAGCCAGGATGCTGCTGTGTTTAACATTGTCGAAAGCCCCCTTCAGATCAAGGGCGAGGATGGCTTTATCATTGTGTTGCATAGTTATGGGCTGTATGACGGCCCTATGGAGCTGGAAAAGGACGTCCTGTGCAGACATCTGTGGGCGAAACCCAAACATGGTGTATGCAAAGAAGCCCTTGCCCTCAAGGTAAGGGGAGAGGTGATCCCGTACCATCATCTCCATAAGCTTGCCCGCGCACGAAGTCTGTGATATGGGCCTCAGATTTTCCGTATTCACGGCCTTGCCTGCTTTGGGGATAAAAGTCACAAGGGACGTTTTCCATTCGGAAGGGAGCGCACGGCCGTCCCAGATCTCGTTCATGTATTCCAATAAATGGAGGTAGGCTGTGTCAGGGAGGTTTGCCAACAGCTTTACTGTTATGCGGTTCAGCCCCGGAGCCGTACCCCTGCGCATTTTAGCTAAAGCCGCTTTAAGGTCATGCAACTCCAAACGGGCATCGAGTTGGTGGTTAGGCTTACCAGAGTACGTGTACGCCGGGCCAGGCGGGTCCTCCGTACGACAGAGATACCTATCGCACAGAGCATCCGCAAGCTGTGCCGGAGTGCCTTGGTACCCTTGCAGAGCTCGCCGGAGCTGCTTCTGCGCCTCCCCTCTCGTTGGAGAGGGGTCTATGAGACTGCGAAAGAGACGCCATGTCCCCTTCGAGCTCATCTGACGAGCTGCGGCGTCGCAACGGGCTATCCAATTTGAATCTGTGAGTTGGGCAGCATACTGTAGCGAAACGTCGGGGTTGTTCAAAGTTAGGCGCATCGGACGACCAGGGAGACGAATAAGTGTGGGTGAAACTCCGTGGAGGCAATCGATGAGACGTCAACACGATGATTTCGGGGAGCACTCATTGGGGGTTTATTTAGCTAACGCAACTTCAATTTACAAAATGCACTGGGTCACAAAGACAAAACATAGAAAATGGTGGCATACCCCTCGGCCTGCATAGCCTGGTCTCCGGTGGTGAGATCCGCTGTTGACCCCGACTCTGCTCCGCTCACTTTTCAAGTTCAAACATCCTCTTTTTAACCCTTGGTCGCACAAAGAGTCTTCACAAAAACCAATCACATGTTGGGACTCACAGCATCACAACCAATCACAGAAGCACTTTCATAAAAGGCACTACATTTGTAAAAACGTCGTCACCGAAGGAAACACGCAAAGGGAGAGAGGTTCTCCGCACGTGACACTCTCTCCCATGCCAGGCCGTGCTGTCCAACATTACTCGTGCCGGCCCCATGCTCGAGCCCCGTAAGTTCTTTCGTTAATTGTTGCTTCCCAGAAGCGTCCTTAAGAGCGATGGGTACATTATTGCTTACCAGGTGTACATGCGACAGCGAGGCGCCCCGACATCCTAACAAGAGCGCGGGGGATGGTCGTTTACCGGCCGCCACTATGTCTCAGTCAGGCTAAGTGGTCGCGTCCCCATGTCATTCTCAATGACACGCGTGCCTGTTAACAATGGCTTAGACTCAGACGGTGGCGCCGGACCTGCCTCTCGCTAGACGCTTTTCCGAGTAAGCTTTCCCCTTCTAATCCCGAACGGGGGCGACCCTGACTGCTCCGTTTGTAAGCCGTAAATGCAGCGTGTAGGCGCCTGTCCCAGGCTGGAAAACGCGATTTACCCCACATTCCATTAAAGTCAAAAGCCGAAGCTCTGTAATGGCCAGAGAAACAAACCCAAAGGTAGAAGAGTACAAAGAAAGACTTAAAAAAGAAGCAGAGGAGTTGGTTTTGCACAAATTTCCTGAGAAGATACTGGAGCTGGAAACCTTGCTCTCGCGACACCTCCCCCCTACGAAAAAGAGTGCCCCACTCGTTTTTATCTGCAAAACACGACAATAAATAGACTAATTATACAAAAAGGTTTTGCATTCAACAAGTGTGTGAGATGCTTATTTAAAGACACTTATGCATGTGTATAACAGGTGAGAGGCTTTAAAAAATTACATAAAAACAACAGATGAAAAACAAAACAAAATCATTGGACACAGAAATATATGGGTTCACTCATCGGTACTGCAATACAATTCAGTGTCCGTTTTGTAAGCACTGACATTCTGTTGTGCGTTGTTATTACTTGAAAATGTCTTCCAGTCCGAGTGAAGTTCAGTGTCCGTGTCGTAGCTTTCGCACTGCTGTACTGGAACACTGGTCTGTGTCCCGCGCACACAATGTTGCAAACGGAGTTCCTGACCCACTCGTGAACCGCACTCGCGCACATCACCATTGGAGCCGCACTCGCGCACAACACTTTGATGCAATCCGTGGTCATCTCTTCTTGCACTGCACTCGCGCACAACACTTCGATGCAATCCGTGGTCATCTCTCCTGGCACTTCCCTCGCGCACATCACCACCGAGATCGCGCACCTCATGATTATCATCAGACTCATCGTCCGCGTCGTCGGCATCGGAGCCCAATCGAACGTGGCAGGGCTTTAAAACGCGCCACATTCACAACGTCACGTTTTTTCCCAGTTTGGTCTACCACCTCCCAGTTGTTCTCGGCTACCTGGCGCACAAGACGGAAAGGTCCGTGATATTTGTGAAGAAGCTTCGTCGTCTTCCCTTTCGCCCGGGAGGGAGTCCACAAGTACACCAAGTCACCCTTATGATAAACAGCACTTCGTCGCCTAGCATCATAGCTGCGCTTGTTCTTCTCCTGCTGACGCTTCTCCCGTTCATTTACTATTTTTCGAGCCTGCCGCAGCCTGCGGGCCACTTTCATTGCATCCAGGGTGTAGTCGAATCCGCGTTGCGCACCCGACCCTACATCCACCGGTAGTGTCGGTTCATGCCCGTGAAGAAGAAAGAAGGGAGTGAATCCAGTCGTCTCGTGGGTAGAAGAATTGTATGCAAAAAGAACGTACGGTAGGAATTCATCCCAGTCGCGGTGGTGTGAGGAAACGTACATGCTGAGCATGTCAGCCAACGTGCGGTTAAAACGCTCGCACAAGCCGTTGGCCTGTGGGTGGTATGCTGTTGTGGTGGCATGCTCGCTACCCACGAGCCGGAATATTTCTTCGGTCAAGTTGGCGACAAAGTGCTGCCCACGATCGCTTATTACTTTCTCCGGGGCACCATGACGTAGAACGATTTGTTCGACGAATGCTCTTGCTGCTTCTGCGGCAGTGGCCGCTGGACACGCGACAGCCTCGACCCATTTCGTATGGTAGTCGGTAATCACGACGATGTAGCGGTTCCCTGCTTTGGATTTAGTGAAAGGCCCAATGAAGTCCATGCCCACCTGCTGAAAAGGTCTACCTGCAGGTGGGATCGGTTGGAGGAAACCGACCGGCCTTCCCGGTGGTTGCTTTCGTGTCTGGCAGTCGGGGCAGGAGAGAACGTACTTGCTTACGTACGAGAACATCTTCGGCCAGAAATATCGGCAACGAACTTTCTCCCATGTGCGCTTAACACCAAAGTGGCCTGCCGTGGTGGCGTCATGGCAGTACCTTAAAATCTCAGATCTCAAGCACTTGGGGACAACGAGCGCCGCACGATCCTCCTGAAACCCTTTCGCCCTTCGATACAGTACACCGTCGATCAACCGAAAGCTCCGTGCCGTTCTTTTAGTTTTCCTGACAACGGGCGCATCCGGGTGCTCGAGGTGCTGCATAATTTCTTTCATCCATGGGTCTGCCCTCTGCTTTTTTCCAACATCCACCTGATCCAGAACCAGCAACGGTAAGGGGTTTTCTTCGCTTACAGGCGCGGGATCATGAGGAAGGCGGGAAAACGTGTCGGCATTTCCATTCTTGAGGTGTCGCAACGTTATGTCGAATTCCTGAAGCAACAGGGACCATCGCATAAGACGACCGTTCGGATTCCTTACTTTCATTAGCCAAGCCAGGCTAGCTTGGCCAGTCACGACCGTGAACTTAGAACCAAAGACGTATGGCCGAAACTGTTCGCAGGCGTACACAACGGCGAGGCATTCTTTCTCAGTGGCACTGTAGTTCATCTCAGCCTTGTTAAGGTGGCGGCTGGCATAGGCGACGACTCTCTCTTGAGTTCCAATTTTCTGTACAAGCACGGCGCCAATGCCGTAATCACAGGCATCAGTGTGCACCTCTATCGGCTTTCCCGGCTCAAATTGACGCAGAATTGGGGCTGTGATCAGCTTCTCTTTGAGGGATTGCATGGCCACTTCGCATGCCGCATCCCAGACGAAAGGAACATCCTTTTTGGTTAAGTTGGTCAGAGGTCGAGAAATGCGAGAGAAATCTTTGATGAATCGCCGATAGTAGTTACAGATTCCGAGAAAGCTCTGTACACCTTTCTTGTTTCGTGTCTTTGGGAATTTTTCGATCGCTGCTACTTTGTCTGGGTCCGGCCGGATGCTTTCACCTGTGAGAATGTGTCCAAGATATTTGATCTCCTGGCGAGCGAAGCTGCATTTCTCGGACTTCAGTCGTAAGTTTGCCACGTCCAAAGCCGAAAACACACTTTCCAAATCTTGCAAATGCGTTGCCATAGTCTTCGAGAAAATAATGATGTCGTCCAAGTAGGCCAAACAAACTCTCCAGAGAAGACCACTGAGGACTTTGTTAATCATTCTCTGGAATGTGGCAGGGGCGTTGCACAGGCCGAAAGGGTCAACATTGAATTCATACAGGCCGGGTCTACAGGCAAATGCGGTCTTTTGCTGATCTTCCTCCTTGATGCCCACTTGCCAGTAGCCTGATGTTAGAATAAGTGTGGGGAAGTATTTTGACCGCTGTAGCACGTCGAGAATGTCATCAATTCGTGGCAGTGGGTGCACATCTTTTTTAGTGACCTCATTGACTCTGCGGAAATCGACGCAGAAACGCCAAGTCCCATTTGGCTTCTTCACGAGGACGACAGGTGATGACCAAGGACTGTGAGACTCTCTAATTATCCCATCGCGCAGCATTTCTTCTACTTGTTGCTCAATCTGTTGTCTTTCAAAAGGGGAATGACGATATGGGTGCTGATGAATTGGTCGAGAATCACCTGTGTCGATCACATGTTCAGCGACATGAGTCTGCCGGATGGGGTTGTCACTGCTCGTAAATAGATGGCGGTATTTCTCAATGAGCGACAGCAGTTCATCCCGCTCAGATGGCTGTAGGTGATCCCCAGTCTCTATGTCAAACTTTTGAGGCACTTGATCGTTCTCGGGGGCCGTGATTGCCAGCTGTGCGTCATGAACAGATGAAGCCCATCCAAGTTTTGTTCCGCTGAGCAGGTTTACTGGCGACATGGTAGGATTAGCTATGCGAATGAGGCCTCTCCCATGCACGATCCTCGTTATTGTGCGTGCAACCTGAAGTCCGTTTCTGAGCGTGCTGTTCGGTTCGACGAGGTGAATTCCGTCCCTTGCGACCTTTACTTCAATAGCGACTTCTGTGCGAGGTTCAATGCGAATTTGCTCGTGGCACCGCACTGTAAGTACATCATTATGTTCGGGGGCACTTGAGTCTATACGTAGCCGGAAAATTTCACCGTTTAGTTGCAGCTCTTTTTTGGAGAAGTCAATGAGAAGCTGGGCTGCTCGACAAAAAGGAAGACCACCGAGTAGCTCGTACGGGCAATCCTTGACCACTAAAAACGTCTCGTGAACTTTGGTGGTGCCAAATTCAAGTTTTATTTCAGCTTCACCATTGGGGGTGAGCAAGCCTCCGCCAATTCCTCGGATGAATATGTCTTTTCTCGATCTGAATGAAGCACATATTTTGTTAGCTAATTCTTCTGTGATGACATTTACGGCCGAGCCGGTGTCAATTACAAGTTTTGTTTCTGTACCGTTGGCTCGTGTGGGGACTGTGAGAAGCTGACTTTCCGACAATGTGCCGATGGGGCGGCCGGGCTGGCCCCCTAGGCCCGGCCGTTCTCGTTTCCCGAAGGATTAGGCTGCACATTCTGATTGCCTTGGAGCTCAGCCTCATCGTTCCTGTCATCTCGGAACCGCTGCCAGCACTGTTGTGCTATGTGACCTATGCGGCGGCAAATCTGGCATCGGGGACGCCCGTCGTTGGCACGGAAAGTTCTCTGAGGCCAAGGCATTGGGGGG
Source organism: Rhipicephalus annulatus (assembly GCA_013436015.1). NCBI lineage: Eukaryota > Metazoa > Arthropoda > Arachnida > Ixodida > Ixodidae > Rhipicephalus > Rhipicephalus annulatus. The sequence continues at coordinate 15,119 of WOVY01001054.1, read as the reverse complement.
CGACGCACCTCGTCTTCGATGCCTTTTAGCCGGTCAGACAGCGAGGCAACCGAGTCCGCAATCGTTTTCAGGTCTCTTTTGCGGTCGGCAGCCTCCCGTGGGCAACGCGATTCGGCCGCGGCGCAGGTGGCGACCCACGTAGGAGGAGAGTGCCCTGTCGCTGCGGCGGGTGCGAACCCTACGGGATGCGCGATGTTTTGCATCCACGACTGCAATCCGGTAGAATACTGGATGCCAATCGGTTGTGGCGCCGACGCACGGCTCATCAAAGCTGCCAGATTTATGCGTTGCAAAATTTGGAGGAATGCGGTGCAGCTCTCCGGGTTTGCGATTATCATTTTCTCCAGAACATCCGGACGTAAACCGCGTATAAGGTGCCGCAACCGATCATCTTCCGTCATAGACGGGTTCACTCTTGCACACAGCTGTACGACGTCATAGTAGTACTGCTCGGGGGTTTCGGACGGCAATTGAGTGCGGTTTTGTAGCCTCAAATAGGCGATCTCGACTGAGTGGCGACTCGTAAAGGACGTCTTTAGTAGCGTCGCCCATTCTTCTCATGTATTAGGGGCACCGGTTAGAATTTGAGTATTGTGCCACTTTTTCGCATCTCCGTCTAAGGCCAGATATAGAAATTTCACCTTCGTGGCTTGGTCCCAATTATTAAGCGATGCTACATGTTCGTAGCAAAGTAGCCACTCGGAAATAGATTCTTCCGGCGCGCCTCTAAAGACTGGTGGTCCGACGAATGGTTTAGCTTGGGGGGTAGACATGGCAGAGAAGAAGGTATGGGGTTCCGTCATAGTGGAGCAGTCAGAGGTAGGTTCCTGATATTTGTTGTTGACTCGGGGCATAATTTCAGAGCGGGACTATCGTTACCGAGCAACCTCCACCACTTTGTAGCGAAACGTCGGGGTTGTTCAAAGTTAGGCGCATCGGACGACCAGGGAGACGAATAAGTGTGGGTGAAACTCCGCGGAGGCAATCGATGAGACGTCAACACGATGATTTCGGGGAGCACTCATTGGGGGTTTATTTAGCTAACGCAACTTCAATTTACAAAATGCACTGGGTCACAAAGACAAAACGTAGAAAATGGTGGCATACCCCTCGGCCTGCATGGCCTGGTCTCCGGTGGTGAGATTCGCTGTTGACCCCGACTCTGCTCCGCTCACTTTTCAAGTTCAAACATCCTCTTTTTAACCCTTGGTCGCACAAAGAGTCTTCACAAAAACCAATCACATGTTGGGACTCACAGCATCACAACCAATCACAGAAACACTTTCATAAAAGGCACTACATTTGTAAAAACGTCGTCACCGAAGGAAACACGCAAAGGGAGAGAGGTTCTCCGCACGTGACACTCTCTCCCATGCCAGGCCGTGCTGTCCAACATTACTCGTGCCGGCCCCATGCTCGAGCCCCGTAAGTTCTTTCGTTAATTGTTGCTTCCTAGAAGCGTCCTTAAGAGCGATGGGTACATTATTGCTTACCAGGTGTACATGCGACAGCGAGGCGCCCCGACATCCTAACAAGAGCGCGGGGGATGGTCGTTTACCGGCCGCCACTATGTCTCGGTCAGGTAAGTGGTCGCGTCCCCATGTCATTCTCAATGACACGCGTGCCTGTTAACAATGGCTTAGACTCAGACGGTGGCGCCGGACCTGCCTCTCGCTAGACGCTTTTCCGAGTAAGCTTTCCCCTTCTAATCCCGAACGGGGGCGACCTTGACTGCTCCGTTTGTAAGCCGTAAATGCAGCGTGTAGGCGCCTGTCCCAGGCTGGAAAACGCGATTTACCCCACATTCCATTAAAGTCAAAAGCCGAAGCTCTGTAATGGCCAGAGAAACAAACCCAAAGGTAGAATAGTACAAAGAAAGACTTAAAAAAGAAGCAGAGGAGTTGGTTTTGCACAAACTTCCTGAGAAGATACTGGAGCTGGAAACCTTGCTCTCGCGACAATACGCTGCAGCCTGTTCCGTGAGTTGGGCTATGCGGATACGTAATTTGCGATTTGTCTTCTGCTTTTTCCAACGTTTTGTTAAGCTTCGGCGTGCCTCCCACAAGTGTAGGACGTGAGTGTCAACTGCGGAGATTTCTTAGTTGGTTTGGAGGGTAGTAGTAAGTCTTTTCTGAATGTTGTTTACGTGTTGAGCCCATTCTGCATAGCCTCCAGAAAATAGTACGGGAGGGATAGTCGGATTGCGAAATTGGGTCCAATCGGTCAACTTGGCTTGACCGCATTTTTTATGAGCTGACTTTTCTAGGAGTGTGACCCGGAGAAGGCAGTGATGACTGCCTAGAGAATCGCCCAAGTTCTCCCAGGTAGCATCCTTAGCATTCTTTACGAGAGAGAGGTCCAGACACGTGTCATGGGTTACCGAGTTCCCCACTCGAGTGGGGTACGCCGGATCCGTGAGCAGCGTGAGGCGAAGGGTGGAGATAAGCTCCGCCAGCTTACGTCCTCTGGCCTTCTCGTAGTGATAGCCCCAGTGAAGGCTGGGAGCATTGAAGTCTCCCACGATCACTAAGGGGTCCTTGTCTGCCAACTTGATCGCCCGGAGGAAGATTTCGCTAAACGTTACGCGGGGCCTATGCGGGGGGCTCTATATATTTAGGATGTTTATTGACTGGTCGCGACGTCTGAGAGGCAGTACTCTGACCATTGTGTATTCTTGTTCAGTACTTAAGTTTAAATCGACCTGAATCGCGGTATATGCCTTGTTCACCAGGATGCATGACGAGGGCCCCCCCTGGAAAGTGCTATAGCCAGAGAATTTAACGTCCAAACCGGGCTCCTGCAAAGCAAGCAAGGCGGGCATGTTTCCGAGGGACTGCAAGTAGAGCTGGAGGGGCGACCGTTTTTTCCAGGCTATAAAACCCCTGCAGTTCCATTGTATAATCTCAAAATTTTGTAGATATTTAGCTTGTTTATTAGATCGGCTATCCATCTTTTAGTATTTATTTACGGTGCAGAGGACCGGTCCGGACCTGGAGCCGGCCCCGAAAAGCCTTCTTTTGCTGCCTGACGGGAGGCCGGCTTGCGTTTAACCTGCGGTGCAATCGTGGATGATCAAGACTTGATATGTAGCCCAGTGATTTCCCCAATTTTGGAGCTTGTGGGGTCAGTTTCGAACCAAATTCTGCAAACAAAAAATATTCTGTTTGTTTCTTTGTGGTGACTACTGTATTACATGACAAAGAGACGGACAGGCAGTGTTCTCGTTGGATTGGCACGGGAATGTTTTTATTGAAAAGATAAGCAAAAATGGTTTGCATTCCATCGACCTACAGAACCAGTATCAAGATTACAAGCTTGGCGAGTCAGTTGGTGTTCATCGTGAGTTTCGTGCAGCGCACACAAGTGGACGACGGTCGGAAGAAGCACACGATACAGGCGCTGACTCTTAGATGAGTGCGCAGCTCGATGATCGAGACAGGTCTTGAGAGTCAGCGCCTGTCTCGTGCGCTTCTTCCGACCGTCGTCCACTTGTGTGCGCTGCACGAAATTCATGATGTTCCCAGCAAGGCTGAGTTAAGTTTTTTTAACCCTCATCTGTAACCTTACTTTCGTGCACATATCTGTAAATACAGTTGCTATTCTTGTCAGCTTAAGTGTCCTGCTAAAAGGTCGCCATACCTTTCGTGGTGGCTTCGACGTCCATGCAGCGGTCGTAACACTGCTGTATAGAAACGGAAATAGTTTTTGATAATTAGCTTTTTTCGTCAGATATCGACTAAGATAGTGCGGATTCCCCGTCTTTACATCCGTGTATGGGAGGAGAAGTATAGATATGCTTGAGCTGGCATTTGCGTTACCGAAAGCGAGCTGGGTTCACGAGGTTGAAATTTAATCTTTATAGTATCTATACCAACCAGACTGACTACGGAAGCCATCGTGGGTAATTTAGTGGAAAAATTCAAGAGCGCAACGTCGAATTTTAAAATCAATGGAGTTTATATGAGGTAGTATTGAGGCTGACGAGTTATAGACTGCATTGGAAAAGTCAATGCCGTGTAGAGGGAGAGGAGGTTGCAGCCTAGTTAAAAAGATACATGGTGCGGTTTATATCTATAATGCACGTACACTTTTACTATTTGGTTCTTGCTCCTTGTCCTTCATTTCGTATTCGCAAGAAAACTGCACTTGCGACCATGCATAGTTGTATTAGCTTGCTTGAACTGAAAAAAAAAGCCGAACAGAAAAGATAGAAAAAAACAACTGCCGACCATGCAGTCACGGTGTTGGTCTGCCATTAGTGTAGCAGCTCGCTCTATAGGGCAGCGACGCGCCGCATCGTTTGCCACGATGCGTCCTCGTGACGCCACCTATTCACGCCGATGTCTTACCGCGAAGACCGACGTTGCCATTTGGCGGGCGTCGAGGATTCAAGCATCTAGGCCGCAAGTGTTGTGTCGCGCGCTACGGCTTCATCTCTGAGACCTCGGGGAAGCCCGCATAGCCCTCGCTAAATGTGGCTGCGCGAGCAGCTAGCCGACTTTCCCAAAGCGCGCCCTTCTCCGCGAAAGAAACTCGTATGCGAGCGGCCGCGTTTTCACTATGCGCTGCATCTGCGGTGTCCTTGCCCCCGGCTCCTGCGACCCTGCCAGCGAGACCGTTTGTCCTGAATCCACATGACCGTTGGGACAGATTCACGAGTGCTCTTCAGGCGTTGACTGAAAAGAAAAAAAAATCTCAAAGTGCCCTCACTTTCTCGTCGTGCTTGCCAGCGTGACCAACTTTTAAACACAACTCTGTTTTCTCTTTCCCTTGATTTTGACGGTAGTGATGCCTTGCCGAGCACAGTAAGCTTTCAGTCTACGGAGAGGTCGCCTAAGGACGAGTGTGGTTAAACTGCTTGTTCATTTTCTTTCCTGTTTAGACAAACCTTGTCATAGTGGTCACGCCAACACGATGATACTTACATGATATATTCGTATATGTCCCTCAGGAACAAGCTATATATGCCTTCCTAAAAAACGCCTACATCTCGGCTGGTTGACCTCTGGCGTCATTACTGAGAATAGCACATATCGTAGGAAAACAAAAAGCAAGCTGTGTTCAACAAGGGAATCACACAAAGTCTGTCATTATTTCGGTCAGTATTCAGAGCATTTTTTACACTTGGGTTGTTACTTAAGCATGCTACGCGTCAAGAATAACACACAGCTGATCAACGAGGCTGTCTGAACATTAAGGTTAGACTGGAGTTCAAGGGTCAAACATTGGCTAAGCGCTCTCACTGAAGCGCATAAAGTCGATCCTCACTGTCACCTTGTGCGAGCAGACCCTAAATTAGTAACTTATATGCTTTTACATATATAATGGTACCCTATATATTGTAACGATTCATCCAAAAATTGGCTTCAACAAGTCGGCATTCTGGCACGCGCAAAGATCCTACATACCAAAATGCATTATTTTGTAGGCTTCAAACACTCTATAAATTAGTTTAGGCTATTTAGATTTTTTTTTGTGCTGGATGACCAAGGTGTCCACAACGTTTACGAACTATTATAAGAATGTGGTATTGAAGCGTGTTTTAATATATATACACTGCTTTTCATGCTACTTTTTGAGTTTTGACCCTCGTGAGAATGGTATCTCTTCGTCATAGTCGATATAGCGGCTGCTCTCGAGTTCTCATTACAAAACAATAAATGTCGCTGAAATAAAGCATAACGAACGAAACTTCGTATTTAGTTCGTCATGGCCGATAATTCGCTATATCATAACACATTAAACAATAGAGGTTCACTCTTGACCACGTAATAACTGTAACAAAGATGTTGGCGGCGCATAGACGATGTGGCATATGGCATAATGTGACGGAGGCAGCATATGGCATAATGAAAGCGGCAGGATGAAGACGACGTGGCGACATCCTATAGAACCGAGGGTCGACTGGCGTTACAAGCAGCCGTGATACTGCAGATACAGTCGTATTGTTACTTACACACTCCGACAGACGAAAATTAAGCAGCTCGGCGCCATGGACGAGACGGAAGAGCCAACAGAGACAGCATTTAACGTCACGGGTGCTCTACATGTAGGAATGCTCTACATCTTCAACGGATTTTTTTTCCCTTGTTTTCTACAGCTTGTACTTGAAACACGAGTGGGTTTGCATGCATACACATCGCCATGCCCTAAAAGAGCAGCGGAACGCCGTAGAACTGCGTAGCGGGGGAACCGAGCAACCAATCCAAGCAACGCCCACTTAAGAATGTTCAGTAGAACGGCCAGAAACATAAGTTGCATTAGCCCTGAAACCATATCGCGTTGTTGATCGAAACTCAGGTCCTTAGTTAATCGATCACTATACGAGAAACAAGCGACCCGGCTGAGCAATGGCATGCCTACGTGACAACTCAACAGTGTTCCCACATACATCGCAGCGCTTATAAATCGGCTGCCTGATCCGATAATCGAATGCATGCAAAGGACTCCACGGTATTGTGCCGGCGCACCCTCGTCGCGAAACAAGCTAACTCATAGAGAATAACAGGAAAAAAAACAAATACAAATGGCGGCACACGCGAGGATTGCTCATCAGGTCGATGGGAAAGGCCGAGCAATGGGACGTGCCGGGCTTTGGAGAATCCGCGGACGCTCACGGTAACGTTTGTTGTGCTTCGACGAGCGTTGCCGACAATCCCACGCCTCGATGGGCCCTGTCCGGCATTCGGCCCTCGAAGGCACGCGCGCACCATTTGATGGCGGGCCTCGAGTCGACGTGCAGGGGAAGCAGTCGTCCGTCCGTCGGCACGCATGCATGCAAGGCACGCGATATACACATACCGCGTAGCCTCGTTCGCGTCCTCCTGTTCACTGACATTCACGGCCCACCTCCGACCTGGAAGTTGCTCACGACCGATGTTTTCGGAGAAAGCGCCCTTTCGCTGGGGGTGCTGCTTTGGTCAATGCTAACTAGCAATTACGCTTCCGCATATAGGAGGGTGCGCGTTGATACTATACGCGTCATGTGAAACCCGAGCATCGGCGAGCCTCCGTGACGGTATAGTGCACGCCGTCCACTTATCACCGCTGACAGGCACGCATTTATGCGCAGAGCTGCCGAATGGGATGCGTGCGCCTGTCTATGGTGATAACTGGAAAGGTTTGCCGATGTTCGGGTTTCATTTGATGAGGATCGCACATAACACTGTTTACGTGTTTGTGTACGACACACACACACACACACACACACACACACACACACACACACACACACACACACACACACACACACACACACACACACACACACACACACACACACACACACACATATATATATATATATATATATATATATATATATATATATATATATATATATGAGATCTAACAGACAATAATGCCAAGGAAAGTATAGGGGAAGATATTACACCAAATTGTGATGTAAATATGAAGAAAAGTGGGTGAAAATATAACTTGCCATGGGCAGGATTCGAACCTGCGACCTTCGAATAACACGTTCGATGCTCTACCACTGAGCTACCATGACAGCTCTCCCCTGTTGCGACTCCGGGTTCCGCGGGTCTCAGTTTCGTAGCAGGCCCCTGTCCTAGTACCCATCGTCGAACAAGTCAGATGAGGCGCTCCTAATAACGACAACAATTTATTTACATGGTTAGTAACTGAGAATTCGAAAGGAGAACTAGAAGTAAAGAACTGTGCATGAGAGCTGTTAAACTGTAGAACTTCTAATATAGAAAAGTCTTCCGCTTATGTAGCGCCTCGTTGCCAACCCTGGGTGCATTGTCTGCGGCTTCCGCCAATAAGGCGCTCCATGGTTTAGGTGCTCCACCCACGAAGGAAGGGAAAGACACCACACAATGCATGCGGAGGGGGCACAGTCTACACGATTCCCAAATATGGTCACAAACGCACTGCACCAACGTTTTCGCACACGTCACCAAGTTTCGCGCACGTCCGATGATATTGGTTTCCAAGATTCTTCTGGCAGTTGGGTGAGGTTAAAAAAAACGGCTGCCAGAACACGTGTCAAACTTGCGTGACTGTTTGGGTAGGACAATGTAGTGGTGTGCCAGCATATCGTCAAAATATTCCACCCCATTCAGCCGATCTTAGGAAGTAAGGGGAAGGAGGAGTGGTAGACTAATCCCTCGTCGTCGAGGCGGGCTCCCGCAAGGGCTGCAGCAGATAGTGCCCTTTCCTTTACTTCAACCCCACATTCCATTCCTGGTTGTTTGCTAGAAGCTGTGGCTTAGCTGCGAATATCCGGGGCTCCGCTTCTCCTCACAAGGTGCAGCCACAACCATTTTGGCCTTAGCTTTCAACCTGAACTGCAAATACCATGCTGGTTCCGTGATTTCCAGATCCTCGGTGACCTCGAAAATGGCCCAGCTGCTTACAATTCGGTCTAATATTTACCTTACAATTTGGTCTAATATCTTCCCCTATACTTTCCTTGGTATTATTGTTTGTTAGATCTCATTAACATTGTGTGAAAACAGGGAAAAAACGAGCCATTAGGTACACACTTCTTTCCTTATTCATTAACGAGGCTCTCGTACTGGCAGACTTAGTGCTTTTAGGTTGTATACGAGGGACTATAGGTCAGCTGCCCACTCGTAACAAGTTCACGTGCTACGTGACACCAAACAGGCTCTAAAAAGTGTGCCACACTTGCCGCCATGGTTACCTGTGGCGCTGATTTACACTCCCACGTTTAATTCACATATAAACCCTATAAAGTGGCTGGGGAGATATCTGTCGTGGTAGCTAAGTGGTGGAACGTCAAACGCGTCATTTGAAGGTCGCAGGTTCGGATCCTGCTTATGGCAAGTTATCTTTTCACAGACTTTTCTTCATATTTACATCACAATTTGGTCTAATATCTTCCTCTATACTTTCCTTGGCATTAATGTCTGTTAGATCTCATCAATATTGTGTGAAAACACAAAAAAACAAGCCCTTAGGTATGCACCTACACTTCTTTCCTTATATATATATATATATATATATATATATATAAGGGAAAGAAGTGTATACCTAAGGGCTCGTCTTTCCGTGTTTTAACACAATATTAATGAGATCTAACAGACAGTAATGCCAAGGACTGTACAGGGGAAGTTATTAGAACCAATAGAATGTAAATAAGAAGAAAGAAAAGTGGATGAAAAAATTACCAACTGTGAGCAGGAATCGAACCTACGACCTTCGAATTACGCGTTCGATGCTCTAACCACTGAGCTATCACAGCGGCCCTCCCTCCATCCACTTTTTTGGGTTTATCTGTGAATTTAGAAGTAGGAGTGACAGTCAGCGCCATCTATAAGCCAAACGACGAGTGTGAATACACTCTTATGCGCATGTTTGGCGTCACGTAGCACGTGAACTTATTATGAGCGGGCACCTGATTAATTGTCCCTCTTATACAACCTAAACACACCAAGTCTGCCAGTACGAGACCCTCGTTCAATGAAATAAGGGAAAGAAGTGTATACCTAAGGGCTCGTCTTTCCGTGTTTTAACACAATATTAATGAGATCTAACAGACAGTAATGCCAAGGAATGTACAGGGGAAGTTATTAGAACCAATAGAATGTAAATAAGAAGAAAGAAAAAGTGGACAAGGAATGTACAGGGGAAGTTATTAGAACCAATAGAATGTAAATAAGAAGAAAGAAAAGTGGACTTTTCTTTTTTCTTTCTTCTTATTTACATTCTATTGGTTCTAATAACTTCCCCTGTACATTCCTTGGCATTACTGTCTGTTAGATCTCACTAATATTGTGTTAAAACACGGAAAGACGAGCCCTTAGGTATACACTTCTTTCCCTTATTTCATTGAACGAGGGTCTCGTACTGGCAGACTTGGTGTGTTTAGGTTGTATAAGAGGGACAATTAATCAGGTGCCCGCTCATAATAAGTTAACGTGCTACGTGACGCCAAACATGCGCATAAGAGTGTATTCACACTCGTCGTTTGGCTTATAGATGGCGCTGACTGTCACTCCTACTTCTAAATTCACAGATAAACCCAAAAAAGTGGATGGAGGAAGGGCCGCTGTGATAGCTCAGTGGTTAGAGCATCGAACGCGTAATTCGAAGGTCGTAGGTTCGATTCCTGCTCACAGTTGGTAATTTTTTCATCCACTTTTCTTTCTTCTTATTTACATTCTATTGGTTCTAATAATTTCCCCTGTACATTCCTTGGCATTACTGTCTGTTAGATCTCATATATATATATATATATATATATGTTTCAAAGGTTTTCTGATAAAGGGAGAGAGAGAGGGGCTAGCAAGGACCACTTGTAACCGAGGCGGCGAGTGTGGAGCCCTCTTTCTTGCAGATGGCCTCACGTGCGTGGTGTAAGAATGAATTCTTACACCGTTGTCAAGTGGTACATGATATTTGCACAAGATGACAACTTACTGATCAGCCATCGCATGCTACTTAATTTACCAGGACTGCCGGCATGAAGTCTTAACGATAAAAGTAAGAAAGAAAGGTATTGTTCGAGAGGCTCGTAGCCGGAATCAAGAACGAAGAATGGGCGTGGGCGATGCGTACATAGCAAGAAGGCCGTAGGTCATTGAGAATAACAGAGTTCCAAGAGAAGGCAAGTGCGCTAAGTGGAGGCAGCAAATTAGTTGGGCAGACGAGATTAAATAGTTTCCAGGAAATAACGTGGCCGCTGCAAGCAGAGGACCGGGCTATTTTGCGAAATGTGTAAGTGGGCTTTGCCTTGTGTGGGCGTAGTAAGGCTGATAATAATGATTTCTACGAAGTTTAAACACCCTTTACGAAAGATCCCTTACGCGCCGTCACGATATATTCCACTCTGACACTGATGTCTTTCGAAGTGACGCAGGTTTTACAGAACACAGGGATAGGGACGTGCTTCTGCGTATAAGAATTACCTGGCTTCCACACACGGGTACGAGAGGGAAAGCATTTGCTCGATACTTCTGCGAGATGCATTGTTACGTAAACTCGCAAACACGTGCTTGAGCGGCCCTGATTGCGACGTTAAGCAACTGAAGCGAATCGTATATAACTGCAGTTTCCTTGAGATGACAAGTTATGTTGCTTTTCCTCGTTTGAAGTCGAAGACATCATTTGCGTGACTCTCCGAACGCATTTCCTGGAGAAATCAGCGTGCAATTTGCACAACGCTCGCGTATCTCTATCGCTTTTTTCGTCACATCAGTACGCCTTGCGGGTTTGCTGATGGTTCGTGTATTTAGAACTGTTATGGACGTCATATGTACGTTACAATGGTAATGAAGACTGAACATCAGACGAAACACGTACTTCCTATAACATCTAGCTTGTATGTATGTATGTATGTATGTATGTATGTATGTATGTATGTATGTATGTATGTATGTATGTATGTATGTATGTATGTATGTATGTATGTATGTATGTATGTATGTATGTATGTATGCATGCATGCATGCATGCTGCATGCATGTATGTATGTATGTATGTATGTATGTATGTATGTATGTATGTATGTATGTATGTATGTATGTATGTATGTATGTATGTATGTATGTATGTAGTATGTATGTATGTATGTATGTATGTATGTATGTATGTATGTATGTATGTATGTATGTATGTATGTATGTACTGTTGTGCATATGTGTTTCAAACCATTCAAGAAAGGAACTGGTGAGAAAGGAAATGGAGGATTGGTGGTGGTCGTAATAGTGGTTAGAAGATGAAGGCACCTAATTTCTGCAGCCTGGCTGGGAGCATGGCGTAGCGCTTGCGGGAAGGGGCCCGGAATGGTGAAAAAGTGGGTAGAAGAGAAACGTAAGGTGAGTAGTGGCGCAGACGTCCTCAGCACGAACAGCAGTCCGGCAGCAAGGATGGGGGTGGCAAGGCTCCCGTTCTCAGTGGTAGGCCGTGATTCCCGTATCGTCTTGGAACTTCACTAAGATCTCGAGTGCTGGTAAACGGGGATGAGATTGAAAGAGCAGGTGCTCCAGGGTGGTCGCAGGAAGAGCAGGTCTCCAGCAGGCCGCGGTGACCCCTCAAGTGTTTCTGTGTCAAGGCAGGGCAGGCACAGAGAACGTGCTCGAGGGTCTCGTGGTCACCGCAGCGGCTGTAGGCTGGGGAGACGCAGCGTCTCTTAAAGTAGCGGCGAGCCGCCGTCCACACATATCCAGTCTGCAGTTGCAGCAGGTCTGCTCGTTCCCTCCTGGTAAGGCCTACCTCGGGAAGACGCTTGGGTCCCGCCCGTTGGCCACCCTCTGGTCCGGATGAACCGAGGCAGCTTGGTTGTGAACTTTTTGAGGCGAGCCGGTGTGAAGCCTTTGGCCGCCACGATCTGGGTGATGGGGGTGCCCGGCTGGTGTGTTGCCTTGGCCAGCGTGTCCGCCTTCTTTTTACCAGCTATGCCCACGTGAGAGGGCTGCCAGCGGGAGGAGATGGACGTCCCGGTCGCCGCAAGAGCCCGATACTTGGATGCCAGGAGGCTCCCCGTGAGCCCGGAATGGCGATGGTTGGCCAGCGTCTGCTGCCTTGCTCTCATACAGGATTGCAACCAGCTCAGCAGGACGTCTTCAGCCAGCAGGTCTGCCACCAGGTGAAGTGCCACCAGCTCCGTAGCTATGGAGCTCGCCGGGAAGGGTCGTCGGCACTGCCTGCTGACGGTTCGGGATGGGATGGCGCAGGCAGCTGCCACTGTACCGTCTGGCATGACGGATCCGTCGGTAAAGACCAGTTGCCGGCCTGCTATTTGCTCCTGGAGCTTGGAGACGGCGGCCTGTTGCAGAGCTGCAGGAGGCGTTCGGCACTTGGTTTCTCCGTCCAAGGACAGGTGGACCTCAGGCGGGCCGGTGACGGGGTGGTCGAGGAGCCACCGAGACTGGTGGATCCGGGACCCTCCGGTGGTAGAGTGCACAGATACCGACCATCCTTGACCTCGGCTGGCTGCGGAGGTGCTAGAAGATGGTCTTACCGTCGGTGGCATGGTGAAGGCGGTCGACGCGCCCCAGCGCACGCTGGAGAATGCGCAGGGACAGGGCACTCCCTGGCCTAGGCCAGGGTCTCTGCCACGGGGCATTACTTGGGAATCCTAGGATGACCCTCACTGCTCTCCTCTGATGACCATCCGGTTCATTCTCGTGAAGGGTATCGAAGCCACCAGTGGGAAGGCGTACAACAAGATTGATAACGCCGATGTCTAGTTGAGTCGTAAAGGCAACTTGGTGGAGCAGCCGCAGCCACGCTGCTGCAGCTTGCTGATGGTCAGGGATGTTAGCGTGGTTTGGATATCCGGGTAAGGTACACTACGCTGCGGAAGGGGGTGCGGTTAATTTGCAATGGCATGGCCGTACTGGAGGAGTGGTACGCGCGCACTGTCTTATAGTCTGCGCACCCAAAGGGGGAACAATAGGGCAGATTCTTGACAGCTCGTTGCAACGACCACCTAGTTGGGGCGTTTCAGCCAACCCCTTACTAAAACACATGAATAAAATAAAAGTTACGAAAACTCCTCTCTCCTCCACCTGTGCCGGCTGTCGCTCTCTCTTTGTTCGAGCATTTGAATGTTGCGCCGTCGGGGATCGAACCTGTAGAGTAGCTTTCTCACCACGACCAGAAGTGCCCGGTGTACTATCGGCTAAAGTACCAATGCAAATGCATGACAAACCGCAGACGCTCCTTATGTCTTTCACGCATTCTCTCTCGCAAGGTGCTCTCTGTCGGAGGCGTAAATATTGTCCGCTAACAGACGGCGACGCTACTGTGTGGCGCCGCCGTCTGTTAGCGGCCAAGGGAAGTATTTTGGCATCACACTCAGTAGCGCCTACAGAAAAACAATTCGGCGACGACGCTGTTTACGCATGGGCTTCGAGATTCCCAGTCTCAAGGGGCATGTTCTAGCGTTTCGATTCCGGCGAGAACCTTTGGCATCGTGTAGTCGCCCTAGACGTTCTTCGGTTTTCGCTTTGTGTCAGCTTGCGACAGCTAATTGTCGGAGTTAGGGCAGCTTCCGCATGCACTGGCCGTGTTGCTACGCCGCCGAGACGGCTTCGAGCGTGATAGCACCGACTAACAAAAGTATTGCAATAAAGCCCCTACAGAAAGGCAACGATGTCGACCGCTGAATGTCATGCCTTGGTGAAGGCCAGCATACGCGTAACGCCTGCATGTGTTCGCTGCTCGAGCTACGAACCTCTGCCTTCCGTGTTGCCGAACCACAGTGGGGTAGTGCAATGCACGAGCACAGACGTAGCTTACCCTATGACTCGGGCGTGCACACCGAATTCATTGACGACGCTTTGAGAAATGCAAATCGAGTTCTTATTATGTGCTTGCTGGTGTCTCTGCGTGGCATTCACGATATGCTGTGTCCAGCTTTATGTTAACAACTGCGGCTATATCACGATGATGGGCGTGCACAGTCAGGCAACCAGATGTCTTGGCTGTGAGATCACTAATTATATATTTTGTCTGAAGGCATTTTTTTGTTTGTACAACGTACATGACGCTTGTATACATCTTGCACAACGTACATGACGCTGGAAGCGAGCAGTAAAAGCCGTCAGAAATCGACAGTTTTGACAGAGCTGCAAGCCCCCAAGCACTGGGCAGCGTAATGGCAACGTCAAGTACAACTTTTTATTGAAAGGAAACGAAGAAGAACAGAAAGATAAAAATAATAAATAATTAAAACACCAAAAAAGAAACTGATAAAAACTTACCACCACACAGTAAATACGTAGGAGCCGTATTGAGGTACTACACTAATTTCGGCATTACACAATTTCACATGCTATTATGTATATACAAACAATACAGAGAACATAATTATTTCTTATACAAATAATAACACATTCAAGACAGGGCTATAGACTGGAAAAAAGAAAGGAACAATGAAAAAAATACAATTTTTCTAAAGACACCAGTACGAGGCAATCGATATATAGATGAAAGATTAGTCTTTTTGACATCATCTGTACCGATGTGCAACAAACAATCAGAACATTCAACATTTTTTAAATACTGTCGTAGTCCTTGGAAGTCCTTTCGGGAAATCTAATGTCCTGGCGATTTAGTTCATTGAATAGCCCTGGAAGCCTATTTTGTAGGGCTTGCAGTCCATATGTAGATTTGTATGTTTT
>WOVY01001053.1:795000-800336 GCA_013436015.1 Rhipicephalus annulatus | reverse complement strand
GTATGTGCGTGTGTATGTGTGCGTGAGTATATGTAAGTGTGTATGTATGTGTGTGTATGTATGTGTATTTGCATGTGTGTATGTGTGTATATGTGTGTATGTAAGTGTGTTTGTGTATGTTTGTGGATGTGTATGTGTGTATGTATGTGTGCATGTATGTATGTGTGTAATTATGTATGTATGTATGTATGTATGTATGTATGTATGTATGTATGTATGTATGTATGTATGTATGTATGTATGTATGTATGTATGTTTATGTGTGTTTATGTGTGAACGCCATACGTCATAACATGACGTATGGCGTTCGACTACTGAATAAATTTAGTCTTTATTTCAATCCATCAATACTTATGTCACTGTATTTTTCTTTTGTTCATTCGCACATTTCTTACTGTATTACTTCATGGGGTAACACATATACCACTCATCTTACTTCAGTTCAGACAATTCAAAACCAAGCGATAAGAATTCTCACGTCAAGCCTATATCATCTAACGCTAAGTCACTACTTCACGAAAACAATATATTAACTGTATCTCAGCTAGTTAAATGTAACCTTGCTATTTACATGTATAGAACTATAAAAAACCAACTTCCACACTTTACTACCATTCTCTCAAATAACAATGTCACATGGTTTGCCCTTAACAATAACTTTCTACTGCTAAATGTTCGCACCAATTATGGCAAACAAAGCATTCATTTTTCCGGAATTTCTTTTTGGAATAGTTCACCTTCCGACATTAAAGTATGCCGTTCTCTGAAGGTAAATAAATCGAAGTTAAAAAATCATATCATGTCAACTAACTAGCCTGTTTTGCTGTTTTTTAATTGATTTCTGTTTCATTGTGAGTTGCATTCTGTAATCACTTGTCATTGAAGTTAGCGCGTTATTCTTGCTTTTAAATTGTTTCTGTGAGATGACAAGGGTATATTCTTACTTTACATGTTTCAATTGCATTTTACTGTAGCTCTGTCTTTCTGCTATGTACATCACAATCATTCTCAATTCTACATTGTACAACATGTCCCCTTGCAGTCTCTGACTATGGGACCTCTTTCTGTATATCATGCACATGTATTATTCTTCATTCAGCACAATAAAACCTTCTGTTCTGTGTGTATGTATGTGTGTATGTGTGTGTATGTGTGTCCATGTGTGTATATGTATGTGTGTGTATGTATGTGTGTGTATGTATGTATGTATGTGTGTGTATGTATGCGTGTGTGCGTGTGTGTATGCGTGTGTGTGCGTGTGCGTGTGTGCGTGCGCATGCGCGTTCGTGTTTGCGTGCGCGTACGTGAGCGCGCACGTATGTGTGCGGTCGCGTGTGTGTGTGCGCGTACGTCTGCGTGTGCGTGTATGTGTGTCTGTTTGTGTGTGTCTTTTTGTATGTGTGCGTGTGTGTGTCTGTATGTATGTGTGCTTGTGTGTCTGTATGTATGTGTGCTTGTGTGTCTGTATGTATGTGTGCATGCGTGTGCCTGTATGTATGTGTACATGTATGTATGTGTGCCTGGTGTGCATGTATGTATATCTGTACGTGTGCATGTAAGTATGTGTGTATGTGTGTGCGCGTATGTATGTGTATGTGTGTATGTGTGTGCGTATGTGAGTATGTATTTATGTGTGTATGTTTGTATGTGTGCGTATGCATGTGTGTGTACGTGTGTGTGTAAGTATGTATGTGTGTGTATGTGTGTATGAATGTGTGTGTGTGTATGTATGTGGGTATATGTGTATGTGAGTATGTGTGTGCACGTATGTGTGTGTATGCGTGTATGTATGTGTGTGTATGCGTGTGTATTTATTTGTGTGTGTATATGTATGTATGTATGTATGTATGTATGTATGTATGTATGTATGTATGTATGTATGTATGTGTGTGTGTGTGCATGTGTGTGTGCATGTGTGTGCGTGCGCGGGCTGTGCGTGCGCGTGTGTGCGAGTGTGTGTGCGAGTGTGTGTGCATGTGCCTGCATGTTTGTGTATGTCTGTGTGCGTGTATGTGTGCGTATGTATGTGCGTGTGTATGTATATGTGTGTTGTATGTGTGTGTATGTATGCGTGTGCATGTATATATATGTGTGTATGTATGTATGTGTGTGTATGTGTGTGTGCCTGTGTGTGTGTGCATGTGTGTGGGTGCGTGTGTGCACGCGTGTGTGTGCTTGTGTGTGAGTGTACGTATGTGTGTGTGTATGTATGTATGTGGGCATATATGTATGTATGTATGTATGTATGTATGTATGTATGTATGTATGTATGTATGTATGTATGTATGTATGTATGTATGTATGTATGTATGTGTGTGTGTGTGCGTGCGCGTGCAATTGTTTGTGTGCGTGCGTGTGCGTGCATGTGCGTGTGTATGTGCGTGTGTGTGCGTGTATATGTGGGCGTGTGTGTTTGTCTGTATATATGTGTGCACGTTGTGTAAGCAGAGGTGGTTGCGGATGCGAACACTCGTCTAATTGCTGTTCCTGCCTTCTACAGGTGTTCGTCTTAGACAGGCCAGGGTCCCGATAGTGACTGCTGCAGCACCTGTTTCATCATCCACGTGTCAACGTGGAACGTTGTATTCTGAATAATCTGGCCGCATCATATCTACCGTTCCCAGCATTCCTGTCGTCGTTCTGCGCCTGCGTGGATCTTCAGTCTAGGCATCAAAAGCAGTGACAGGAGGCACGCCCCGCGTCAAAACAGTGGTGGTTGCGGATGCGAACACTCGTCTAATCTGTTCCTGCCTTCTACAGGTCAGTTGGCTTTACTCAACCCTTGGTATTGAGCTCTGTATTACCGCAACCACTGCTGCTGCTGCTGCTGCCGCTGCTGCTGCTGATCTTTGTATTATTCGCACGCTCGTGTGTTCACTTGTGTTCTGCAATAAGTTTTCTGCTTGTGGTATCACGATGCCTACGAATGGTGAATTAGCTAAGAGAATCGAGGACCTTGAGGCAAAATTTGACAGGCGATTGACAAATCTCGTGGACAGAATTGTGGGTGACGTTATGACGAAGCTTCGAGAGACGGGATTTGATCTCGCTGCTCTAAATTCAGAGGTTAAAGGTATTGATGCTGCCCTGAAAATGCTTAACGACATTGTAGAGACTGTCCGTACTAAACAACAAGAGCTTTGTTCTACTAACAAAGCTTTGAAAAATGAGAACGAGACTTTAAAGAAGAACGTGGCGGACCTGGAGCAGTACACTCGGATGAACAACGTCGAGATCAAGGGCGTTCCTTCTTTTCAAGGGGAGGACTGTGTTGCCATAGTGCAGTCGATTGGTAACAAAATTGACTGTCCTGTATCGGGCACTGATCTTGACGTTGTTCACAGAGTACCAGCTAAGTCTGGACAACAGAATATCGTGGCCCGTTTCTGTTCACGAGAGCAAAAGAATGAGTTTGTTAGGAAGGCACGTAAAGCTCGCTTGAATACAAGTGCTCTTGGTTTTTCTGGAGAGGGCACCCATGCTGTCTTTGTTAATGATCACCTCTCGCCGGATAACAAGAAGCTTTTCGCTAAAGCACTTGTTCTCAAAAAAGAGAAACAGTGGGCGTTTCTTTGGACTGATAACTGTCAGATAAAAGCAAGGAAATCTACTGACACCAGGGTATTTCGCATAAAATCGGAGATCGACCTATCCATTATCTCCTAGTTATATCATACATTAGCAATTGTAGCGTCTATCCAATTGCAGGATGGCGTATATTTCACTGTCTGAACTCTCATCACGTATGTCTCAACCATGTAGGGCGTTAATTCACTTTAACGCTCGAAGTATAAGGAAAAATTATGATAATATTACCTCATTGCTGTGGGCCATTGGTCCCCAGTTCTCTATCATCTGCATCAGGGAAACGTGGCTTTGTGAATATGACAGGGACCTGTTTAAGTTTCCTTCCTATTCTTCTGAATACTGTCACCGAATCGACGATGCACATGGTGGAGCAGCTATTTTTATATCTTGATGTCTTCACTATCATAGGCGACTGGACTTGGCACTAAGTATTCATGGTTGCGAATCCGTGTGGATCGAACTTCATGAACCAAATTTTTCGCAAGATAGTAAGAATTTAGTTGTTGCCTGCATATATCGCTCTCCGTCGTCATCTGTCGTGGAGTCCTGCCTAGCTTTAGGAGAGGCGTTGAAAACTCTGTCATTAGAAGGGAAACGGGTGATTATTTTAGGAGATATGAATATCAATCTTCTTGATGACACCAAGGCAAATGTTTCTGAATAGATTTCCTGCTTCAGGGGGTATGGCTACGAGTGCCTCATAACTGCACCAACTCGTGTTCCACTTCATGGCAATGACACTATCATAGATCGCATTTTGTCTAACCTCATTAGTCCTCCTGAAGCAGCTGTCATCGAGGTGCCTGTCACAGATCATTATCCTACTTATGCAAGCATAGGCCTCTCCAATAATGACAAAATAAGTCGATGCTTCAAGAATATCTTAAATACTGCATCATTTATTAACATAATCGAGCAGTGTGATTGGTCGGCAGTTAAGAAATGCAATAATGCTGAAATAGCCTACCAAGAATTTTCCTCTATCATTTCAAATGCAGTCACGGCCGCTTCAACATTAGTAGTAAGCAGAAAAAAGTACCTTGTCCCAATTAATCCGTGGTTGACACCTAACCTGTTAAAATGTCTGCGGAAAAAGGATAACTTATACAAAAAGACGAAAAAGTGCCCTTTCAAAGTTCACCTTCAAAAGCGCTATAAAGGATATTCAAACACATTAGGAAAGGTACTTAAAGCTGCTAAATTAATGTATTTCGAAGATAAAATAAAGCGAGCCGGAAATGACGTTAAGCAGCAGTGGAAAACTGTAAACAATTTTCTTGGCAGGACTACGGTACATTCAGATATAACCTTGATTCACTCAGAAAAACGTGTGATCGATAACCCATCTGATATCGCGAAGTCTTTTAATGACTCATTCGGCATTGATATTCCTCAGTCGACAGCACCCCTCGAACACACTTGTTCACGATTACCACATTCATTCTTCCTTTATCCGACGTCACCCGAGGAAGTGTTCACCGTTATCAATAGTATTAGAAATACAAGCGCTGGTCTCGATAAGTTTCTTGCTGCCGACATGAAACTGATAGCTCATTTAATCTGTGATGCATTATGTCATATTATAAATCTTGTATTTGGAACTGGGTTCTTTCCTACATCTCTTAAGAAAGCAAAAATTATTCTCGTTTTTTAAAAAAGGCGACAAGCCTTTAATCTCCAATTACCGGCCTATAGCAATTGTTTCATTCTTCAGTAAGGTCATAGAAAAGCTTTTTGCGGGACGTTTA
>WOVY01001053.1:692500-790000 GCA_013436015.1 Rhipicephalus annulatus | reverse complement strand
CCGGAAGCTTGATGAACAGCATGACACGACTCTCAAAGCCATGCCTCATATTAGCAAATCGGTTGTGCATCCCAATGGCTTTGAGAAAATGAGGGTAAATTATGCAGTGCGGCTTTACAGTGATGAAGTCCTCAGAGGCCTTTTCTTGTACAACGCAACCATCGAAGAAAAGCATGGGAGCACAGCGGCGACAGTCAGCTTTGTGGAAAGAATGAGAAGGCTCATTGAGGCCATGACTTCAAGGTGCAGTGCGGGTGCACTTAAGCCTGGAGGGATGCACGAGAAGTGCATTCAAAACTTCTTGACTTACCTGGACGATTGGGAAACAGCTGCTGGCTCCGGAGGTTTCCTAAGCCGCAGTACAGCCGAGGGGCTTCGTGTTACCTTATCAAGCACGCTACACCTTCTCCGCTACCTGACGATGAAGTTGAACTTCAGCTATATGATGACATGCCGCTTGAGTCAGGACCCCCTGGAGAGGCTGTTTGGAATCGTCCGACAAATGTCTGGATGCAATGATCATCCGACTGCCTCCCAGTTCCTAATCTCGGTCAACACTTTGAGCTTCCAGAATTTGGCAAAACCACCGAAAGGAAGCAATGTGTCCTCAGGACTGCTGAGAAGTCTGCTGGGAGCTGACAACGGAAAGGACCTCACTCCTCGGAGGAAATTAGACGAGCTTCTTGACGTAGGAAACCTTGCCGAAGCACATGAAGTGCTCAATGAATACGGCCACGGCACCGAGCATGCAGACATGGTCGTGCAAAGCAGCGATGCCAGACTAATATTCTACATGGCTGGATATGTGGCAAGAAAAAGCGTTGCAAGCACCAAATGTGCAGAGTGCAGCCAGCAGCTCCTACAAGGCGAGAACGATCCATCTCCAGCTGCAGCATCCCTCACGGCTGCTGTTGACCGAGGAGGCCTGCTGTACCCATCAGTCAAGCTCAATGAACTCGTGACCACTCTCGAGAACACTTTTACCCACTGCTTCAGTGTTACAGAAGTCAAACCTGACAGCATCATGGACTTGGTTTCCTTCTTGCAGTTAAGAAAGCTTACACTTGTTGGCTGCCCTGACCACAGTATGTCCCTCACAAACAAAATTATCAAGTTTTATGTTCTTACTGGGCTCCACTTTCATGTCAAAGCCCAGAACAGCAAACAAAACGCTAAGCAGGAAAGAATGAAATTGCTGAAGCTTAGACGCGTGCTCTGAGTTTGATATTGTAACTTTAAGCTCTATTGATTTTTTTTTTGCCGAGTGGAAAGTGATTGTATGCCTCTTATTACTTAGTGCCAAGCGATGCGCTGTCTGTGTGCAATGTTTCAATGTTTTTAACTACTCCCGAGCGTATGTAAATGTGCGTATTTTTTCATTTTATTTTATTTTACCCTGTATTCCATGATGTGCAATAGATCTTCCTAATAATATGATGTGCAATAAATATTTGTTTTATTTTCCTCGCCCAGAACTTTGGTAATATTTTTTTTAAAAAAACGCCGTCGCCTTGCACTCCAAAACACTGCAGGGATATGCGAACGAAAGCTTTAATTTGCGCAGATTCAACGTCACAGAAGTCTTGCAGCGGCAGCCAATTTCTTTTAATGCTTGAAATGGCGTTCTATCAGCCATCGTCACAGTGAGTTATCTGAATCGCCAATTTATCTGAATCATGCTTCAGCAACAGCATCTTTGAAAGGTCCGCGCGCTCAAGGCGCGCGCGCGTAACTAGCATCACCATTCCGCCGACAGCGCCACCGCCGCGCTGCTTGAAACGAAGGAGCGGCTCCGAGCTCCCGTTGGCGTCACCTCCCAATTCTAGCCACCATATCTCCGCTGTCGGCTGCCGGTTCCTCGGGCCTAATAAAGGTCTCTCAAACCAAGACTTCATACGTGGTGGAGCGTGCTGTTAGATCACTCGTCATCCTCTCGACCACTCTGCCCCCTGGAGCTACGTTCAGGTCGCCGCTTGGGCCAGGTGTCCGGAAATATGTCGCACCAAGAAGAGGTCGGTGCTGCAACCGTTCCCACTCCGCCACCGCGTGCCGCGCCTTTTCACGTCATTAACAGCCTCCAGCGTGAGCCCCATCCCTTCGCCGGGATGCGCGGGGAAGATGTGGAGGAATGGCTGGATGATTTCGAACGTGTCGGCGCTGCTAACAGGTGGGATAACACCTACAAACTCGCTTACGTGTCATTCTACCTCACGGGTGTCGCGAAGACGTGGTTCCTCAACCACTACATCGACATCCCCGACTGGTTCGCCTTCAAAGATCAGCTTCGGCATGTCTTTGGCACACCGACTGTTCGTTCGGCTCTCGCAAAGAAAGCTCTCGCGGCTCGGAAACAGCACATCGGGGAGTCGTATACATCTTACATCGAGGATGTCCTTTCACTTTGCCGCCGTGTTGAAACCCCAATGACAGAGTCAGACAAGGTACGCCAGCTTCTTAAGGGGATTGCACCCGTCGCAGTCAATGCCCTTGCAATCCAGAATCCAGCTACTGTTGCTGACGTTGCGACAACCTGTCAGCGCCTCCAAGAACTCGAGTCTATGCGCCTACAACCGGACAGTGACGCGGCCCGTATTACGGCAGATCCAAACCTACGAGACGCAATAAGGGTGATTATACGCGAAGAATTAGAATCGATGGGATTCACACCACCTTCGGTGTGTCCCATGCAGTCTTCTTCAACGTCATTGCGGGATGTCATCAGGGAGGAGCTCACGTCCATGACCCACATGGCCCACCTGCAGCCCACTGTCGCTCGTACTCTCCCATCGTTCTCGCATGCCGTCGCCGCACCATCAGGCGCCGTCAGCTCGACGTCGCCGCCACCAACGTACGCGTTGGTTGCTGCCGCACTCCCAGAAGCTTTCCCACGAGCTTTCCATCACCACCGCCTGAGCCATCATCTGTCCCTCTCACTGCTCTCTCTCCCGGTGCATCTAACACAAGCTACTACCCTCCTTATCGATCGACTTGCCCTACGTGCTATTATTGCGGCTATCGTGGTCACATTTCACGCTTTTGCCGCAAGCGCCAGCAAGATGAGCGCCGAGGGTACGACAGACGCGAACGAGACTATACCGCAGGAGCCTTGTACCAGGGCCGTCGTTATTCGTCACCACCGCGTCGGTCTCCATCTCCGCCAGCATTCGGTGAACTGCGCAGTAGTCATCGACCAACCAGACGCCGTTCACCATCGCCCTACCGTCGCTCCTCTTCTCCTCTGCAGCCTGCTTCCCTCGCTTCTGATCGGCGTCCGGAAAACTAAGCGATGCAGTTTTTGGAGGAAAAACTGCATTCAAACACAGTACTCCAATTCCTCCAGCGCGCCCTTACAATATGATTGCAGTCTCAGTTGAGGGTGTGGACGTTGATGCTTTGGTTGACACTGGGGCTGGGTTTTCTAATATTCGTGCTGATTTGTGTACCCGTCTTCGAAAAGTCACGACGCCTTATGATGGACCAACACTGGTTACAGCCCAGGGAACAATGATTCGCCCTTCCGCTCTCTGTACTGCCCGTGTGCTAATCGACGACATTCTTCATCATATACAATTCGCTGTGCTATCCCCGTGCTCCCACGAACTCATTTTAGGCTGGGACTTTTTTCATCTGCTTCCGCGGCTATTTGTTGTGCACAACGTGTCGTCCATCTTACTGACACAGACCACTTGCTTAGTGACGAAACCTACAGGCCACTTCAACTCGTCGTTGCTGTATACATCGAGTTACCCCCCAATGAACATCAATTAGTCACTGTTTTGTCCAACGACGTTGACTCTGGTGACATTATGGTCACTCCATCGCCCCGTTGCCTCAATAAAGGCATAGCTCTCGCATCAGGTGTGGCTCGCTTCAATAATGGATCAGCTGTCCTCGCTGCTACGAACACCACACCAGATAAAATTTTACTGCCGCGGGGCACTACGGCCGCCTGCGTTGCCGATCTGGAGCCTGTGTGCGTCGTGCCTCTTACCCCTGCCTCCCCTAAAGGCCATCTTGGAAATCATGCTGCTTCCTCGGCCTTTACAGCAGCCATCAACAAGGACTTGACAGACTCACAGAAGCAGCAGCTGCTTGATTTGTTGCAAAAGCATGCAAAGTCTTTTGACATTCATTCATCCAGCCTGGGTCAGACAACTGCTACAGCACATCGTATTCAGACCGACGGAACATCCATTATGCATCGTCGTGCTTACCGCGTCTCCCTAGCCGAACGGAAAATCATTGAGGAAAACGTAGACGATATGCTGTAACGGGAGATAATCCGACCCTCAACCAGTCCTTGGTCGTCTCCAGTGGTTCTGGTGCGTAAAAAAGACGGTTCCGTACGATTTTGCGTCGATTACCGAGCACTCAATAAGATCACTAGGAAGGACGTATACCCCATGCCACGTATCGACGACGCCCTCGATTCCTTACAAAGTGCTGAATTCTTTACAAGCCTCGACTTGCGTTCCGGCTATTGGCAAATCCCCATGCACGAAGATGACAAAGAAAAAACGGCGTTTGCAACCCCGGACGGCCTATACAAATTCAATGTTATGCCGTTTGGTCTATGCAATGCGCCCGCAACTTTTGAGCGCTTGATTGACACCGTGCTGCGTGGCCTGAAATGGAAGACTTGCCTATGTTACCTCGGTGACATTGTTGTCTTTTCGTCGACGTTTCCTCAAAATCTGCAACGCTTGGACGAGATCCTGACTTTCCTTGCGGGCGCTGGTCTTCAAATTAACACCAAGAAGTGCCATTTTGCCAGCAGATCTATCAAGGTCCTCGGTCATGTTGTGAGCAAGGACGGAATGACCCTGAGAAAACTGCTGCGGTGCTTCGCTTCCCTCGCCCTGAGAAGCCGAAAGATTGGCGAAGATTCCTTGGTCTCGCCTCTTACTTTCGGCGATTCATACAAAACTTTGCCTCCATAGTTGCACCACTCCATAAGCTACTTGCTTCTGGTACGCCCTTTCAGTGGTCTCAGGAATGTGAATCGGCTTTCGACAGGTTGAAGAGTGCCCTCACGACCGATCCTGTACTTTCTCATTTTCACGATGGTGCACCGACCTTCCTCCATACGGACGCTAGCGGCCACGTTTTAGGAGCCGTCCTCCTCTAGCGCGACAACTCTTCGCGAGAGCGAGTCGTTGCGTACGCCAGCCGCGTCCTCTCCGCAGCCGAGAGGAACTACACGATCACCGAGAAGGAGTGCCTCGCCGTCGTTTGGTCAGTGCAGAAATTTCGTCCCTATCTTCACGGCCGCCATTTCACCATTGTGACCGACCACCACGCTCTATGTTGGCTTTCGACACTCAAGAACTTGTCGGGACGCCTCGGCCGCTGGATTCTACGCCTACAAGAGTATGATTTTGCCATCGTATACAAGTGTGGCAGGAAGCATAGTGACGCCGACGCTCTTTCTCGCTGCCCACTACCAGCGACTCCACTCGGGGTTTCCGCGATCAATTTGCACAACACGCCCTCGGAGTCCACGTCTACGGCGGTTCCCTCTCTCGCCTCTATGGACCAGCTGCCTTCGGACGACCCACACGATTTTTCTTCTCGACAGCTGGCTGACCCATACTGTCGACGTATTATAGGCTACCTCACTGGCAGTTCGCGTCCACCTAATGCGAGGCTCCGTCGCAACCTCTCGCAGTTTAAGCTGGACAACTCGGTGCTGTACCGCAAAATTTACCATGCTGACGGTCAGCGCTGGGTTCCCGTTCTACCCCGATCGCTTCGGTCCGAAGTCCTCAGAGCACTTCATGACCATCCGACGGCTGGTCACCTTGGTTACCACAAAACCTACGATCGCCTTCGAAGTCGGTTTTATTGGCCAGGTATTACCACTAGTGTAGCTCGGTACGTTGGGTCCTGCACTACCTGCCAATGTAGAAAACTACCCACATCTGCTCCAGCCGGTAGACTACAGCCTCTTCCATGCCCAGCCACACCATTCGAAGTTGTAGGCATCGATCTTTATGGCCCCCTTCCAGTCAGTGCTGCTGGAAACCGATGGATAGTAACAGCCGTTGACCATTTGACGCGCTACGCCGAGACGGCATCAGTCACTACCGGTTCAGCTTCTGAAATTGCCGACTTCATCCTTCGAGCCATAATACTGCGTCATGGTGCTCCACGTGTATTGCTCAGCGACCGGGGAAGGGCCTTCCTTTCACAACTAGTGAACGAACTTCTTCGCGCCTCTGGCACAACTCACAAGACTGCCTCTAGTTATCATCCCCAAACTAACGGCCTCACTGAGCGATTCCACCGCACTCTTGCTGACATGATCGCCGCCTACATTCAACCAGACCACAAGAACTGGGATGTAGTTCTACCATTCGTCACTTTCGCCTACAATACGGCTATTCAGCGGACAACCGGCTACTCACCATTTTACCTAGTTTATGGACGCTCCCCTACTTTTTTGCTGGACGTCTCTTTCTTTACCTGCCATGCGGATTCATCTCCATCCTCTTCAGACGAATACGTTTTGCGGCTCGCAGAGAGCCGCCAACGTGCTCGTATAAACACTGAAGCCCGACAGCAAGACAGAAAGCTGGTTTATGATGAATCGCATCGTGCTGTATCCTTTCAACCTGGAGACGAAGTGCTCCTTTTGACGCCTATTCGCACACATGGTTTGTGCGACAAGTTCCAGCCACGATTAATCGGGTCGTACACAGTTCTTGAAAAAACTTCACCAGTAAATTATCGCGTGACGAACTTGTAGCCCCAGCAGATTACCGTTATCGAACTACTGAAGTCGTCCATGTCTCCCGTATGAAGCCCTTCATGCGACGTTCTTTGTCCCCTTGACTTGCCGCGGCCAGGCTGGCCGCTCTCACGGGGGGGGGGGAATCAGTGTGGGCATTTAGTATACCAATCCTCTTTATCTGTACATTATCATCATTATCATGTATTGCTCATGCATCCTCATCGTTGTCACGTATCATCATCATCTTGGTTCGTGCATCTCCGGTGTCGGCTGCCGGTTCCTCGGGCCTAATAAAGGTCTCCCAAACCAAGACTTCATAGTATGTATGTCTGTGCGTATGTATGTGTTTATGTATGTATGCGCATGTGTGTGTGTATGTGTGTATGTATGTATGTGTGTGTATATGTGTGCGCGCGTTTGTGCGCGTGTGTGTACGCGCGCAGGCTGGTGTGCGTGTGTGTTTGTGCGTGTGTGTGCATGTGTGTGTGTGCGTGTGAGTGTGCGTGTGTGCGTGCGCATTCGCGTGCGCGTACGTGAGCGCGCGCGCGTGTGTGCGGTCGCGTGTGTGTGCGCGCGTACGTCTGCGTGTGCGTGTTTTTGTGTGTGTCTTTTTGTATGTGTGCGTGTGTGCGTGTCTGTATGTATGTGTGGTTGTGTGTCTGTATATATGTGTGCATGTGTGTGTGTGCGTGTGTGTGTGTATGCGTGCTCTTGCGTGTGTGCGTGCGTTTGCGTGTGCATGTGTGTGAGTGTGTGTGCGAGTGTGTGTGTGTTTGTGTGTGTCTCTATGTATGTGCGCGTGAATGTGTCTCTATGTATGTGTGCGTGTATGTGTGTGTTTGTACGTGTATGTATGTATGTGTGTGCATGTATGTATGTGTGGGTGTGTATGTGTATGTATGTATGTGTATGTATGTGTGTGTGTGTGTGTGCATGCGTTTGTGTGTGTGTGTGCGTGTGTGTCTCTGTATGTATGTGTACGTGTGTGTGCGTCTGCATGTGGGCGTGTGTGTTTGTCGTAATGTACGTGTGCGTGTGCGTGTGTGTTTGTCTGAATGTACGTGTGCGTGTGCGTGTGTCTAATGTGTGTGCGTGTGTGTGTGTCGGTGTTTTTGCGTGTGTGTCTGTCTTTACGTATGTGTGCACGTGTCTTTGTGTGTGTATGTATGCGTTTGTGTATGTTGTGTATGTATGTGTGTGTATGTATGTGTGTGTATGTTTGTGTGTGTATGTATGTGTGTGTATGTATGTGTGTGGATGTGTGTATGTACGCTTGTATATATGTGTGTATGTATGTGTGTATATACGTGTGTGTGTGCATGTGTGTATGCGTGTGCGTGCGTGTGCGGTGTGCGTGCGCGTACGTCGGCATGCACGTGGGTGTATGCGTGCGTGTACGTGTACGTGTGCGTGCGCGTGTGTGTGTGTCTGTGAGCTTGTGTGTGTCTGTATGTAAGTGTGCGTGTGTGTGCCTGTATGTATAAGCGCATTTATGACTGTATGTATGTGTGCATGTATGTATGTGTGTATTTGTGTGTATGTATGTGTATGTGTGTATTTGTGTGTGTATGTATGTGTATGTGTGTATTTGTGTGTGTATGTATGTGTATGTATGTATGTGTGTGCGCGTCTGTGTTTGTTTGTGTGTATGTATGTATGTGTGTGTGGATGTGTGTGTATGTATGTGTGTGTATGTATGGATATGTGTATGTATGTGTGTGTATGTGGGTGTGTTTGTGTGAATGTATGTGTGCATGTATGTATGTATTAGTGTGTTTGTGTATGTGTATGTCTGTGTGTGTATGTTTGAGTGTAGTATGTGTATGTATGTATGTGTGTATGAATGTACGTGTATATGTGTATGTATGTATGTGTGTGTGGGTGTACGTGTGTATGTATCTATATGAATGTGTGTATGTGTATGTATGTGTGTGTGTCTGTATGTGTTTGTGTGTGTGCATGTGCGTGTGTGTGTTTGTGCGTGCGTGTGTGTTTGTGCGTGCGCGTGTATGTATGTGTGTATGTGTGTGTATGTATGTGTGTGTGTGCGTGTGTGTTTGCGCACGTGTGTGTGTGCGTGCGTAAGTGCGCGTGTGTGTGTTTGTGTGTGCGTGTGTGTGTGATCGCATGTGTGCGTGTATGTGTAAGTGAATGTATGTGTGTGTATGTTTGTGTGTATGTATGTCTGTATATGTATGTATGTATGTATGTATGCAAATGTATGTGTATGTGTGTGTATGTATGTAAATGTATGTATGTATGTGTATGTGTGTGTATGTATGTAAATGTATGTATGTATGTGTACCTGTGTGTATGTATGCATGTGTGTGTGTATGTGGTATTTATGTATTTATGTATGTATGGTGAAGAGCACTGATGACTAACAGCAGCGGAATCAGGGCTCTGGGTCTGAGGAGCTGGAAGAAGCAGAGAAAGATGAAGTACAGAATAGAACAGCTTGCCCGATGAAATGTTGTGTCTGCCTCGCTCATTACAGTACCTAAGTATGTATGTATGTATGTATGTATGTATGTATGTATGTATGTATGTATGTATGTATGTATGTATGTATGTATGTATGTATGTATGTATGTATGTATGTATGTATGTATGTATGTGTGTAAGTAAGTAAGTAAGTAAGTATGTGTGTGTGTACGTTTGTGTGTGTATGCATGTGTGTGTATGTGTGTGTGTATGCATGTGTGTGTATGTGTGTGTTTGTGCGTGTGTGCATGCGTGTGCGTGTGTGAATGCGCGTGCGCGTGTGTGCGGGGTGCCTGTGCGTGCGCGCATGTATGTGCGTGCGTGTTTATGTGTCTGTATGTATGTATGTGTGTGTCTGTCTGTATGTGTGTGTGCTTGTGTGCATGTGTCGGTATTTGTGCGTGTGTGTGTGTCTGTATGTATGTGTGCATGAGTGTGTGTGTGTATGTATGTATTTGTGTATATGTATGTGTGTATGTATTGATGTGTGTGCATGTGTATGTGTGTGCATTTATGTATGTGTATGTGTGTGTCTATGTGCATGTATGTATGTGTATATGTGTGTATATGTATGTGTATATGTATGTGTGTATGTGTGTGTATGTATGCGTGTGTATGTATGTATGTGTGCATGTGGGTATGTATATGTGTGTATGCGTGTGTGTGTGTATATATTTGTTTGCGTATGTATGTGTGTAAGTGTGTACGTGTGTGTGTGTATGTGGTGTATGTGTATGTATGTATGTATGCATGTATGTATGTATGTGTGTATATGGATGTGTGTGTGTATGTGCATATGTATGTATGCATGTGTGTATGTGTGTGTATGTGTATGTGTGTGTATGTATGTGTGTACGTATGTGTGTGTATGTATGTGTGTACGTATGTATGTGTGTATGTATGTATGCGTATGTGTGTGTATGTATGTATGTGTGTATGTATGTATGCGTATGTGTGTGTATGTATGCATGCATGTGTGTATGTTTGAATGTATGTATGTATGTATTTGTGTTATGTATGTATTTATGTATATGTTATGTTATGTATGTATTTATGTATGTTATTGCATTTTTGTGTTAGTTTTGCATGCTTTGCTGTACATTTTTTATAACTTACGTTCGCTATTTTGTGCTTATCTGTACACTTTGTATACTTCAAATTTTCTTTCCTTACCACTCTTTACTATTGCGTTGTATCTCTCATGTATGATTTTATAGGAGGTCTCATTCACAGTCTCGCGACTTTGAGACCTCCTTCTGTATTTGTACATAACACATGCACTTGTATCACTTGTATTTCAATGCTGAATAGACTTGTAAACTTGTAAAAAAATTTGTGCATGTATGTATGTATGTATGTGTATGTATGTATGTATGTGTTTGTGTGTCTGTGTGTATGTATGTGTGTATGTGTTTGTATGTATGTATATGTACGTGTATGTATGGTGTGTATGTATATATATATATATATATATATATATATATATATGTGTGTGTATGTATGTGTGTATGTGTGTATGTCATCATCATCATCATCATCAGCCTGACTACGTCCACTGCAGGACAACGGCCTCTCCCATGTTCCGCCAGTTAACCCGGTCCTGTGCTTGCTGCTGCCAATTTATACCCGCAAACTTCTTAATCTCATCTGCCCACCTAACCTTCTGTCTCCCCCTAACCCGCTTCCCTTCTCTGGGAATCCAGTCAGTTACCCTTAATGACCAGCGGTTATCTTGTCTACGCGCTACATGTTCTGCCCATGTCCATTTCTTCTTCTTGATTTCAGCTATGATATCCTTAACCCCCGTTTGTTCCCTAATCCACTCTGCTCTCCTCTTGTCTCTTAAGGTTACACCTACCATTTTTCTTTCCATTGCTCGCTGCGTCGTTCTCAATTTAAGCTGAACCCTCTTTGTAAGTCTCCAGGTTTCTGCTCCGTAGTTAAGTACCGGCAAGATACAGCTGTTATATACCTTCCTTTTGAGGGATAGTGGCAATCTACCTGTCATAATTTGAGAGTGCTTGCCGAATGTGCTCCACCCCATTCTTAATCTTCTAGTTACTTCAATCTCGTGGTTCGGCTCTGCGGTTATTACCTGCCCTAAGTAGACATAGTCTTTTACAACTTCAAGTGCACTATTACCTATCTCGAAGCGCTGCTCCTTGCCGAGGTTGTTGTACATTAATTTCGTTTTCTGCAGATTAATTTTAAGACCCACCTTTCTGCTCTCCTTGTCTAACTCCGTAATCATGAGTTGCAATTCGTCCCCCGAGTTACTCAGCAATGCAATGTCATCAGGCGAAGCGCAGGTTACTAAGGTATTCTCCATTGACTCTTATCCCTGACTTTTCCCATTCTAGGCTTCTGAAAACCTCCTGTAAGCACGCGGTAAATAGCATTGGGGAAATTGTGTCCCACTGCCTTACACCCTTCTTGATTGGTATTCTGTTGCTTTCTTTATGAAGCACTATCGTAGCAGTTGATCCCCTGTAGATTTCTTCCAGAATGTTTATATATACTTCATCTACGCCCTGATTACGCAGTGTTTGCATGACGGCTGATATTTCTACTGAATCAAACGTCTTCTCGTAATCTATGAAGGCTATGTATAGTGGTTAGTTATACTCTGAGCATTTCTCTATTACCTGATTGATAGTATGAATGTGGTCAATTGTTGAGTAGCCTGTTCGAAATCCTGCTTGTTCCTTTGGTTGATTGAATTCTAATGTTTTCTTTACTCTGTTAGCAATTACCTTTGTAAATAGCTTGTATACTACAGAGAGCAAGCTGATCGGCCTGTAATTCTTCAAGTCCTTGTCATCTCCTTTCTTATGTATTAAGATGATGTTAGCGTTCTTCCAAGACTCTGGTACTCTTCCCGTCAGGAGACACTTCGTAAACAGGGTGGCTAGTTTTTCTAACACAATCTGTCCTCCATCTTTCAGCAGATCTGATGTTACCTGATCCTCACCAGCAGCTTTGCCCCTTTGCATGCTCTCCAAAGCTTTTCTGACTTCTTCTATCATTACTGGTGGGGTGTAATCGGGTTACTGCTAGTTCTTATAGTGTTAAGGTCGTGGTTGTCTCGGCTACTATACAGATCTCTGTAAAACTCCTCCGCTATTTTAACTATCCTATCCATATTGGTAGTTATTTTGCCTTCTTTGTCCCTTAGTGCATACATCCGACTTTTGCCTATCCCAAGTTTCCTCTTCAATGCTTTGACACTTCCTCCGATTTTCAGAGCGTGTTCAATTCTCTCCATGTTATACCTTCTTACATCGCATACCTTACGTCTATTAATCAACTTCGAAAGCTCTGCCAGTTCTATTTGACTGTTGTACTTGACAATTTTATGATTTGACGCTTCTTAATTAGGTTCTTCGTTTCCTGGGAAAGCTTGCCAGTGTCCTGTCTAACTACCCTGCCTCCAACTTCCACTGCACACTCCGTAATGATACTCGTCAGATTATCATTCATTGTATCTACGCTAAGGTTGGTTTCCTCACTAAGAGCCGAGTACCTGTTCTGCAGCGACACTCTGAATTCCTG
Source organism: Rhipicephalus annulatus (assembly GCA_013436015.1). Classification (NCBI taxonomy): domain Eukaryota; kingdom Metazoa; phylum Arthropoda; class Arachnida; order Ixodida; family Ixodidae; genus Rhipicephalus; species Rhipicephalus annulatus. The sequence goes on along the minus strand of WOVY01001053.1, from coordinate 777,231 downwards.
TACTTTACCTCTCAGTGCTAGCTGATCGATTGGCTTCTTGCGTATCAGTTTCTGTCGTTCCTTCTTCAACTCTAGGCGAATTCGAGACCGTACCATTCTATGGTCACTGCATCGTACCTTGCCAATCACTTCCACATCCTGCACGATTCTAGGGTGTGCACTCATTATAAAGGTTAGGAGGACAGATGAGGCCTATACGGTGCTACAGAATGGGCACGTCCTTTGCTACAGGGGCTTGGCAGACAGAAGAGAACTGGAAGTGGGGTTCCTAATTGACAGAAACATAGCTGGCAACATAGAGGAATACTATAGCATTAATGAAAGGGTGGTAGGTATCGTAATTAAACTGAATAAAAGATACAAGATGAAGGTAGTACAGGCTTACGCGCCTACATCCAGCCATGATGACGCTTCAGTTGAAAGCTTCTATGAAGACGTGTAATCGGCAATGTGTAAGGTAAAAACACAGTATACTATAGTGATAGGCGACTTTAATGCGAAGGTAGAGAAGAAACAGGCTGGAGACCAGGCAGTAGGAGATTATGGCATCGGTACTAGAAACGCCAGAGGAGAGCTACTAGTAGAATTCGCAGAACGCAATAATTTACGGATTTTGAATACCTTCTACCGAAAACGAGAAAACCGCAAGTGGACATGGAGGAGCCCTAATGGCGAAAATAAGAACGAATTGTGTGTATGTATATATCAATTAATCAATCAATCAAACTTTATTTCAGGAATGCATACACTTACATGAATAAAATTCTACAGTACAAAGGAGGTCCCGAAGTTAAAAAACTGTCGGGGGGACCTCCGTTAGAGAATAAGTCAAGTGCGATAACAATGCAGCAAGCAGTGAAAAACACTTTGTACGAATTAAACAAAGATTGGTTAAAATTTCATAACAACAAGGCAAGGAAAGTTCTGTGTAACAGCAAGTGGTATAGTGAGTAAGAGAAATACTAAAATTAGGAGTAAGGCACGACGGGAGAGTTTAGAAAACACGTTTTGTGATTAGGTACTCTTTAAACATTTTGCGAAACGAATAGAATGTGGGACATAACTTTATTTCAAGTGATATGTTGTTCCATACGGATACACCTGTAAATTTAAGAGTTAGTTTTCCATAATTGCTACGCACTTTAAGGAGACGGGAATTGTGACAGGCTGAAAACCTGGTGTTATTAGTATTGACAAGATGTTGTGTGGTTTGCCCTGAAACACATAGACCATGATAAATGAGGCGGTACATCAATATAGCTAACTTTAGAGTGAATAAAAGATTAATTGGAAGCACGGAAAAATAAAGAGTGGCGTAGAAGGCGATTTAAATGGAGCGAACGCGATCAGACGAAGTGCCTGTTTCTGAAGATGTAGAAGGGGCTACAGGTGACTGGTATATGTAATACCCCTGGATGAAATGCAATAGGAAAGATGGCTATGATATATGCATAGTATAATGATAAAATAATGCGTGACTGAAAATAAGGGCGGGCTTTAATGAGAACATGAATGCTAAAAGAAGCTTTTTTTAATATTGAAAGTACATGATAGTTATATTTCAAATGCTTGTCTAGTATTACGCCTAAGAACTTCACATGATCAAATACAGAAATAATATGGTTGTTAAGAGATACGGAAACTGGTGAGGGAAATGTGTTCTGTGCGGATGAAAACACCACAAATGTAGTTTTAGAGGGATTCATACAAAGATGATTGTTAACACATCATTGATAAATTTTACAGAGATCGGAGTTTAAGCTACTTTCAAGTTCAGCAGTTGTTTTCTTGGATGTAAAAATGGTAGTGTCATCGGCGTAAAGAAGACAGTTAGTATGGGTAAGGGAACTAGGTAGGTCGTTAATAAAAAGTAGGAATAGAAGAGGGCCTAAGATTGAACCTTGAGGGACGCCCATGGTAACTGGCTTAGCAGATGACGCAATGTTATTGACATAAACTACCTGTGAGCGATTTGTTAAGTAATTGCGAATGAACTGCAAAGCGGGACCCACAATTCCGAAAGATTCAAGTTTACACAGAAGGATCCAGTGGTTTATTGTGTCGAAAGCCTTCGTGAGGTCAATAAAAACTGCCCCAGTAAGTAATCCATCGTCTATGGCTTGTTTAATTCGGTCAGCAAAGCTGAGCAAGGCAAGCTCTGTCGAGTAGTCAGGTCGAAAACCAAATTGGTGGGTTATACACACACATATGAATGTATATGTGTGTGTATGTGTGTGTATGTATGTATGTGTATGTGTGTATGGGTGTATGTATTTATGTGTGTGTATGTGTGTATGTATATGTGTATATGTGTGTGTATGTATGTGTGTGTATATGTATGTGTGTATATATGTATCTGTGTACGTATGTGTGTGTATGTATGTATGTATGTATGTATGTATGTATGTATGTATGTATGTATGTATGTGTTTATGTATGTGTTTATGTATGTATGTATGCGTGAGTGTGTATGTGTGAATATGTGTGTGGGTATTATTTTTGGGTGTATGTGTGTGTATGCATGTGTGTGTATGTGTGCGTGTGCGTGCGCGTGTGCGCGCGTGTGTGCGCGTGCATGTGCGTGTGTTTTTTGCGTGTGTGTGTCTGTATGTATGTGTGCATCTGTGTTTGTATGTATGTGTGCGTGTGAGTGCAGCTGTATGTGTGTGTGCGTGTGTGTGTCAGTATGTGTGTGTATGTAAATGTATATGTTTTTGTATGTGTTTATATGTATGTGTGTGTATGTGTATGTATTTATGTGTGTGTGATTGTGTGTGTGTATGTATGCGTGTATATGTCTGTGTATGTATGTGCGTGTATGGTTATGGATGTGAATGTGTGTACGTGTGTTTGTATCTGTGCATATAAGTATGTGTGTAGGTATGTATGTGTGTATGTATGTGTGTATGTATGTGTGTATGTGTGTGTATGTGTATGTGTATGCGTGTATATATGTATGTGTGTGTATGTGTGTATGTATGTATGTATGTGTGTGTATGTGGGAGTTTGCATCTATGTATGTATGTATGTATGTATGTATGTATGTATGTATGTATGTATGTATGTATGTATGTATGTATGTATGTATGTATGTATGTATGTATGTATGTATGTATGTATGTATGTGTGTATGTATGTGTGTGTATGTGTGTATGCATGTGTGTATGTGTGTACGTATGTGTGTATGTATGTATATGTGTGTGTATGTATGTATATGTGTGTGTTCGTGTGTGTGCATGTGTGTGTGTGTGTGTGTGCGTTTGTGTGTGTGGTGTGTTTGTTCATGTGTGTGTGGTGTGTGTTGTGTATGCGTGCGCGTGCGTGTGCGTGTGCATGTGTGCGTGCGCGTACGTGTGCGTGCGCGTGTGTGTGTGTCTGTATGTGTGCTTGTATGTGTCTTTATATATGTGTGCATGTGTGTTCCTGTATGTATGTGTGCATGTATTTATGTGTGTATGTATGTGTGTATGTGTGTGTTTATGGATATGTGTGTATGTATGTATGTGTGTGTATGTATGTATGTGTATGTATGCATGTATGTATGTGTATGTGTGTGTATGTATCTATATATGTGTGTGTGTATTTGTGTGTGTGTATGTATGTGTGTATGTACAGACGAAGATAGCTTACCATTACTTTGTTTGCGGCTCAATCCGCTGTCCACATATCACGACGATGCCAACCGATAAAAAAAACTAATTTCAATGCTAGATTCAAAAACATTTGATAATCTGCTAGTTCATTATGACTGGAATACGTTTTTGTCAATAACGTCTTCTAGTGATCTCTAGAGTAAATTTGTAGAAGCGTTCATGAGCTTAAAAGAAAGTGCGACTCGAACGATACACATTAAACAATGTAAATTATATAATAAATGGATGTCAACAAAATTACTCACTGCAATAAAAGAAAAGGACTTGCTTTGGACACAATATTAGCGTATCCTAACTGTTCAGACTTGCGAGCCAAATTTAAGCAAAGCAGAAACAAGGTTAGTGCTATGATTCGCTCCGCTGTACGAACCCATTTCCGAGCCAAATTTAAGGATGCCAGTAACAGCAGCAAAAAACCCTGGGCGTTAATTAACACCTTTAGAGGCGCAAACACTCGCGTGAATATTTCGAATAACTTTTTTTGAGTCAAGCTAATAACGCACAGGAGATTGCTGATGAATTTAACAACTATTTCTCTCCAAAAATTCAAAACCCGAATTCCCAAGTAGGCCCGTGCACTTTATGTCACAGTGTTAGCGAATCGGCTTATATACCTATAATATCACATGAGGACTTACGATCTATCATTTTCAGTTTGAAGTGTAAAAAATCTGCTGGTATTGATGGTTCTATAACTGACTTGCACCGTACATTTGAATACACCCATGAAGTTCTGCTAGCACTAATAAATCGCATTACTTCTAGTGGAGAAATCCCCATAAACTTGAAAACATCAATAGTTATACCTCTACACAAATGCGGTGCGCATGACAAACTTGAAAATTATTCTCCGACATCAATTCTGCCTTCTATAGCAGAAATAGTAGAAAAACATTTCTTGTTAACGATGACAAGCTTTCTCAATGGCCACAACAACTTAATGCCTTGCCAATATGGTTTTCGACAGGGGAAAAGCACTCAGGCGCTATTGGAAGACTTCTCTGATCAGTTGAACGAGGCGTTCGATAACAACAAAGTTTCCTGTGCGCTCTTGGTTGACTGCAGCAAGGCATTCGATAGTGTCCATCATAACTTGTTATTGGATAAACTTTCTCAGTTAGGGTTTAGGGGTGCTTTCTGGTATTTGTTGGCAAGTTTCCTCCAAGGCAGGCGTCAACTTGTATCCGTTGAACAATCTCACAGCGCGTTCCAAATCATAAAAACCGGCGTTCCACAGGGATCAATTCTTAGTCCGCTGCTATTCAATATTTTTGTAAATGACCTTCACAGCGCGATACCGGTTTCTCTATATCAATACGCCGACGACACTGTGATCGTGACGACTGCAAACAACTTTTATGATGCGATTACTCTTCTTCAGTCAGCTGCCACTAAAGCCATGGATTGGTTTCGAGATAACCTTATTAATATAAATGTGTCTAAAACTAATTTAATCTGCCTTCACAATCCATTGAAGAAAGTAAACCTTGACTATCCTTTCAATTTGCATTGTTCTGACTGTTCATCCTGCTCTTGTAGTCCATTACAGTATTCATCTGTTGTGAAATACCTTGGCCTATACATTGACAGCGACCTTTCCTGGAATAGTCATCTCACCTATGTTTGCAAAAGACTTCGCGCTGTGTCAAGTCTATTGTATAGCATAAGATACAACATGCCGTTTTCAGTACCTAAGATGATAGCACACGCTTTAGGTTACAGTATACTGCGTTATGGGATAACCATTTACGGACACTGTGCTGTCCGTTGGCGCACTATAATTAACAGAATATTGCGTTCGATTTTTAAAAATGTATCTTACGATCTGAACATTAATTCTGAGAAAGACATTTTCAAAATGTTGTTTATGCCAAACTTCAATTATCTGTTAATTCAAACGGTTGTTTGAAAACATTTCTGGTCCAAAGAATTCCTGGTTCCGTATGTTACTTCTCGTTCTTTAAGGCCCAAAGTACGTTACTGGAGGCCGCGGTGTTCAACAAAGTATGGAACTAGATTACGAGCCCATTATGTACCAACCTATTTCAATGTACTTTCCCCCAGCATTTTTCGCACAATACAAAATGCAAATTAAAGAAACTGAGCGTGTGTACGTGTGTGTCTTTATATATATATATATATATATATATATATATATATATATATATATATATATATATATATATATATATATATATATATTGTTAAGACGTTTATTGGCGGACACTCGTTGATGAATCACGACAGCGACAGTCAATGCGGGGACCGACTCTCTGCACGAGCTGCTCTTCTTCTTATGAAAAGGGCGACCCACTAGAAGGCACTCGAGAGGACGACCCACTGTTCGAAGGCTTTGCCACAACTACCCCGGGTACGAAAAGGGAGCCGCCTGGCGACCTAACAGGTGGTTACAATGAGCGGGTCATGGTAGGCCTTGAGGCGCTCCACGTTAACAATGTCGCGTCCTCGACGGCGCATGTCCGAAGATGGTTCGATTGGTTCAATCAAGTTGTTGACAGGAGAAATGCGTTTGACGACACGGTAGGGGCCTTCGTAATTGGGCAATAGTTTTGAAGATAGGCCAGTTGCAGTGGTAGGGATCGAGAGCCAAACGAGCGCTCCAGGGAGGAACGTGGGCGCAGTAGTGCTGGCGTCAGCGCGAATGCTTTTTTGCCGCTCTTGATCGTGCGCAGTAAAGGTCTTTGCAAGCTCTCGACACTTTTCAGCAAGCTTGGCTGTAGCAGAAATAGGCGCCCACTCAGACGGATCTGGCCTGTACGGAAGTATCGTGTCGATGGTGTGCGACGGGTGCCTTCCATATAATAAAAAGAAAGGTGAAAAGCCAGTAGTGCTCTGAGGGGCGGTATTATATGCGTAGGTGACGAAGGGTAGAATGGAAGCCCAATTTGTGTGATCGGCGGCGACGTACTTGGAGAGCATGTCGCCAAGCGTACGGTTGAAGCGTTCGGTGAGGCCATTTGTCTGCGGGTGGTAAGCAGCAGTTTTGCGGTGAACAATGTTGCACTCTTTAAGAATGGCTTCAACGACTTCAGACAGGAAGACGCGGCCTCGGTCACTGAGCAGTTCCTGGGGTGGACCCTGTCGCAAAATGAATCGTTGGGGCAGAAAGGAGGCCACATCGCTCGCTGTAGCCGCGGGGAGAGCGGCCGTTTCGACGTATCGCGTGAGGTGGTCCACAGCGACAATGGCCCAGCGGTTACCAGCCGACGTCAGTGGAAGTGGCCCATACAAATCGATGCCAACGCGCCCAAAGGGCCTGGCAGGGCAAGGTAGAGGTTGCAGACCTGCCGGTGATAGGTGCGTTGAAGCTTTTCGGCGCTGACACTCTATGCAGGAGCGAACGAATTTCTGCACGTAGCGGTACATGCCGCGCCAAAAGTACCGTTGGCGAATGCGGTGGTAAGTCTTGGTAAGTAGTTGTGGCAAAGCCTTCGAACAGCGTTTACGTGAACGAGCACAGCAGACTGGTGAGTCCTTCACAAGTTACATCGAGGACATCCTTGACTTGTGCAAGAGAGTCGACCTGAACATGTCAGAGGCTGACAAAATCACGAATGTTCTAAAAGGCATCGCCGACGATGCCTTCACCATGCTTCTGGCCAAGAACCCTCATACTGTGGCAGAAATCATTACATTATGCCAAAGTTACGACGAGCTGCGGCGGCAGCGCTTGATGACCCATCGATCGCCACCACGTGATGCTGGTCTCTCGGCTTTGTCAGCGGTTCCTGACCACACAACCTTGCTCGCCGAAATCAAGTCATTCGTGCGTGAGGAAGTTGCCCGCCAGGTCTCTTTACTGGCTTTTGCTCCGCCGAAACATGTTCAGCAGCCATCAAGTACACTTGTACCTCCGCTCCGCCGAGTCATTCAGCAGGAAATCGCGCAGGTCGTTCCAGAATACCACCAGCCGCCTCCTGTATCTGCGCCACTCAGCTACGCCCAAGTTGCAGCCAGGCCGCCCCCACCGATTTCTGTGGATTGCCCTGTAAGTTACACCGAAACCACTGCGAGGCCCCACGCCTTCGGAGAAACTGTGTCGCCTACATACGCCGACGTCCCCCACGTGCCCCGAGTGCCGCCCACCATGCACTCATATCAGCAGCCGGCTCGCCCAACGCGTTCTGCGACATGGATGGGACCCGCGAACAGATGGTGCACTGCTGACAATCGCCCCATCTGCTTTGCTTGCGGTCGCGTCGGTCATGTAGCACGCTATTGCAATCGTGTGCAGCAACCACAGGTCGCCTCGAACTTTTCCAGCCAATCAACCCGCTCTTATGACCAACCGCCACCTATGTCACCGTCGTCCCGCCCCGCTCCGTCTACCCGCCGTTCACCATCTCCGCGACGTCGCTCACTGTCACCGATGCGGCCACGTCCACTCGAGAGGATGACCCACTGTTCGAAGGCTTTGCCACAATATATATATATATATATATATATATATATATATATATATATATATATATATATATATATATATATATGTGTGTATTTGTGTGTATGCATGTATGTATGTATGTATGTGTGAATGTATGTGAGTATGTGTGTGTGCGCGTGTGTGTCCGTGTTCGTGTATGTGTGCGCGTGTGTGTGAGATCGCGTGTGTGCGTGTATGTGTGAGTGTATGTATGTATGTATGTATGTATGTATGTATGTATGTATGTATGTATGTATTTATGTATGTATTTATGTATGTATGTATGTATGTATGTATGTATGTGTGTAATTGTATGTATCTATGTGTATGTGTGTATGTATGTATGCATGTCTGTATCCATGTACGTATGTGTGTGTATGTATGCATGTGTGTGTATGTATGTATGTGGGTTTGTTTGTATGTATGTGTGTGTATGTTGTATTTATGTATTTATGTATGTATGGTGAAGAGCACTGATGACTAAGAGCAGCGGAATCAGGTCTCTGGGTCCGAGGAGCTAGCTGGAAGAAGCAGAGAAAGATGAAGTACAGAGTAGAACAGCTTGCCCGATGAACGGATGTTGTGTCTGCCTCGCTCATTACAGCATGTATGTATGTATGTATGTATGTATGTATGTATGTATGTATGTATGTATGTATGTATGTATGTATGTATGTATGTATGTATGTATGTATGTATGTATGTATGTATGTATGTGTGTATGTGTGTGTATGTGTGTATGTACGTGTGTATGTATGGGTGTGTGTATGTATGTATGTATGTATAAGTAGCCCCGCCGCGGTGGTCTAGTGGCTAAGGTACTCGGCTGCTGACCCGCAGGGCGCGGGTTCGAATCCCGGCTGCGGCGGCTGCATTTCCGATGGAGGCGGAAATGTTTTAGGCCCGTGTGCTCAGATTTGGGTGCACGTTGAAGAAACCCAGGTGGTCTAAATTTCCGGAGCCCTCCACTACGGCGTCTCTCATAATCATATAATGGTTTTGGGACGTTAAACCCCACATATCATGTATGTATAAGTATGGATGTGTGTGTATGCATGTGTGTGTGTATGTCTGTGTTTGTGTGCATGCGTGTGCGTGTGTGCATGCATGTGCGCTTGTGTGCGCGTGTGCGTGTGGGCGTGTGTGCGTTTGCGTGCGCGCATGTATGTGCGTGCGTGTTTGTGTGTCTGTATGTATGTATGTGTGTGTCTGTCTGTATGTGCGTGTGCATGTGTGTATGTGTCGGTATTTCTGCGTGTGTGTGTCTGTATATATGTGTGCATGAGTGTGTGTGTATGTATTTGTGTATATGTATGTGTGTATGTATTGATGTGTGTGTATGTGTATGTGTGTGCATTTATGTATGTGTGTGTAAGTATGTGTGTGTGTAAGTATGTGTGTATGTAGTTTGTATGTGTCTATGTGCATGAATGTATGTGTATGTGTGTGTATCTATGTATGTGTGTATGTGTGTAGGTATTTATGTGTGCATGTGTGTGTATGTATGTATGTGTGTGTATGTATGTGTGTATGTTTGTGTATGTATTTATGTGTATGTATGCATGTATGTATGTATGTGTAGGTGCATGTGTGTCTATGTATGTATGTATGTACGTATGTATGTATGTATATATGCGTGAGTGTGTATGTGTGTGTATGTATGTGTGTTTATGTATGTATGTGTGTGCCTGCGTGTGTGTGTATGCGTGTGGGTGTGTGTGCATGCGCGTGCGTGCACGTGCGCGCGCGTGCGTCTCCGTGTGTGTGCGTGCGCGTGCGTGTGCGTCTGTGTGCGCGCGCGTGCGGGGTTCTGTGCGTGCGCGTGTGTGCGTGCGTGTGTTTGTGTGTGTTTGTGTCTGTATGTATGTGTGCGTGCTTGTCTTTATGTATGTCTGTGCGTGTCTGTATGTATGTATGTGTGTGTGTTTGTATGTATGCGTGCTTGTATGTATGTGTGCATGTATGTATGTGTGTACGTGTGCATGTATGTATGTGTGTGTATGTGTGTGCGTGTATGTATTTGTATGTGTGTATGCGTGTATGTATTTGTTTGCGTATGTATGTGTGTAAGTGTGTACGTGTGTGTGTGTATGTGTGTGTCTGTATGTATGTGTGTATATGGATGTGTGTGTGTATGTGCATATGTATGTATGCATGTGTGTATGTGTGTGTATGTGTTTGTGTATGTATGTGTGAATGTATGTGTGTACTATGTATGTATGTATGTATGTATGCGTATGTGTATGTATGTATGTGTGTATGTATGTATGCGTATGTGTACGTTTGAATGTATGTATGTATGTATGTATGTATTTATGTTATGTATGTATTTCTGTGTATGTTATGTTATGTATGTATTTATGTATGTTATTGCATTTTTGTGTTAGTTTTGCATGCTTTGCTGTACAATTTTTATAACTTACGTTCGCTATTTCGTGCTTATCTGTACCTTTTGTATACTTCAAATTTTCTTTCCTTACCACTCTTTACTATTGCGTTGTATCTCTCATGTATGATTTTATAGGAGTTCTCACTCACAGTCTCGTGACTTTGAGACCTCCATCTGTATTTGTATATAACACATGCACTTTTATCACTTGTATTTCAATTCTGAATAAACTTGTAAACTTGTAAAAAAGCTTTCATGTATGTATGTATGTATGTTCGTGTATGTACGCATGTGTGTGTGTATGTATGTGTATGTCTGTATGTTTATATGTGTGTAGGTGTGTATATATGTATGTGTATGTGTGTGTATGCATGTGTGTATATGTGTATATGTTTGTGTATGTGTGTGTATGTATGTGTGCATGTGTGCATGTATGTATGTGTGTATGTAGTACGTGTGTGTATGTGTATGTATGTATGTGTATGTGTGTGTCTTTAGGTATGTGTGTATGTGTGTATGTATGTATGTGTGTATGTGTACGTGTATGTATGTGTGTGTATGTGTGTATGTGTGTATGTATGTATGTATGTGTATATGTACGTATGAATGTATGTATGTACTTGTGTATGTGTGTATGTATGTATATATCTATGTATGTATGTATGTATGTATGTGTGCATGTACGTATGTACGTATGTGTGTATGTGTGTATGTGTGTACGTATGTGTGTGTATGTATATGTGTGTATGTGTGTATGTATATGTGTGTGTATGTATGTATGTGTGTGTATGTGTGTGCATGTATGTAAGTGTGTGTATGTATGTATGTGTGTGTATGTATGTGTGTGTCTCTATTTGTGTGTTCGTGTGTGTGCATGTGTGTGAGTGTGTGTGTGCTCGTTTGTGTGTGTCGTGTGTGTGTTCATGTGTGTGTGCATGTGTGTGTATGCGTGCGCGTGCGTGTGCGTGTGTGCGTGCGCGTGTGTGTGTGTCTGTATGTGTGCTTGTATGTGTCTGTATAAATGTGTGCATGTGTGTTCCTGTATGTATGTGTGCATGTATGTATGTGTGTATGTGTGTGCGTGTATGTATGTGTATGTGTGTAATTGTGTGTGTGTGCATGTATGTATGTGTATGTGTGTGCGTGTATGTATGTGTGTTGATGTATATGTGTGTATGTGTGCATGTATGTATGTGTATGTGTGTGTGTTGATGTATATGTGTGTATGTGTGTGTATGTATGTATGTATATGTATGTATGCATGTATGTATGTACAGACGAAGATAGCTTACCATTACTTTGTTTGCGGCTCAATCAGCTGTCCACATATCACGACGATGCCAAGCGATAAAAAAACTAATTTCGATGCAAGGTTCAAAAACATTTGATAATCTGCTAGCTCATTATGACTGGAATACGTTTTTGTCAATAACGTCTCCTAGAGATCTCTAGGATAAATTTGTAGAAGCGTTCATAAGCTTAAAAGAAAGTGTGACGTGAACGATACACTTTAAACAACGTAAATTGTATATATATATATATATATATATATATATATATATATATATATATATATATATGTGTGTGTGTGTGTGTGTGTGTGCAAGTGCGTATGTTTGTGTGTATGTGTGAATATGTGTGTGGGTATGTGTGTGTGTATTATGTTTGGGTGTATGTGTGCGTGTGCGTGCGCGTGTGCGCGTGCATGTGCGTGTGTTTTTGCGTGTGTGTGTCGGTGTATGTACAGACGAAGATAACTTACCATTACTTTGTTTGCGGCTCAATCAGCTGTCCACATAGATAGCTTTAAACAACGTAAATTGTATAATAAATGGATGTCAACACATTTACTCACTGCAATAAAAGAAAAGGACTTGCTTTGGACACAATATAAGCGTATCTTAACTGTTCAGACTTGCGAGCCAAATTTAAGCAAAGCAGAAACAAGGTTAGTGCTATGATTCGCTCGGCTATACGAACCCATTTCCGAGCCAAATTTAAGGATGCCAGTAACAGCAGCAAAAAAACCTGGGCGTTAATTAACACCTTTAGAGGCGCAAACACTCGCGTCAATATTTTGAATAACTTTTTTTGAGTCAAGCCAATAACGCACAGGAGATTGCTGATGAATTTAACAACTATTTCTCTCCAACAATTCAAAACCCGAATTCCCAAGTAGGCCCGTGCACTTTACGTAACAGTGTTAGCGAATCGGCTTATATACCTATAATATCACATGAGGACTTACGATCTATCATTTTCAGTTTGAAGTGTAAAAAATCTGCTGGTATTGATGGTTCTATAACTGACTTGCACCGTACATTTGAATACACCCATGAAGTTCTTCTAGCACAAATAAATCGCATTACTTCTAGTGGAGAAATCCCCATAAACTTGAAAACATCAATAGTTATACCTCTACACAAATGCGGTGCGCATGATAAACTTGAAAATTATTCTCCGACATCAATTCTGCCTGCTATAGCAGAAATAGTAGAAAAACATTTCTTCTTAACGATGACAAGCTTTCTCGATGGCCACAACAACTTAACGCCTTGCCAGTATGGTTGTCGACAGGGGAAAAACACTCAGACGCTATTGGAAGACTTCTCTGATCAGTTGAACGAGGCGTTCGATAACAACAAAGTTTCCTGTGCGCTCTTGGTTGACTGCAGCAAGGCGTTCGATAGTGTCCATCATAACTTGTTATTGGATAAACTTTCTCAGTTAGGGTTTAGGGGTGCTTTCTGGTATTTGTGGGCAAGTTTCCTCCAAGGCAGGCGTCAACTTGTATCCGTTGAACAATCTCACAGCGCGTTCCAAATCATAAAAACCGGCGTTCCACAGGGATCGATTCTTAGTCCGCTGCTATTCAATATTTTTGTAAATGACCTTCACAGCGCGATACCGGTTTCTCTGTATCGATACGCCGACGACACTGTGATCGTGACGACTGCAAACAACTTTTATGATGCGATTACTCTTCTTCAGTCAGCTGCCACTAAAGCCATGGATTGGTTTCGAGATAACCTTATTATGTAAATGTGTCTAAAACTAATTTAATCTGCCTTCACAATCTATTGAAGAAAGTAAACCTTGACTATCCTTTCAATTTGCATTGTTCTGACTGTTCATCCTGCTCTTGTAGTCCATTACAGTATTCATCTGTTGTGAAATACCTTGGCCTATACATTGACAGCGACCTTTCCTGGAATAGTCATCTCGCCTATGTTTGCAAAAGACTTCGCGCTGTGTCGAGTCTACTGTACAACTTAAAATACAACATGCCGTTTTCAGTACCTAAGATGATAGCACACGCTTTAGGTTACAGTATACTGCGTTATGGAATAACCATTTACGGACACTGTGCTGTCCGTTGGCGCACTATAATTAACAGAATATTGCGTTCGATTTTTAAAAATGTATCTTACGATCTGAACATTAATTCTGAGATAGACATTTTCAAAACGCTGTTTATGCCAAACTTCATACAGTATACTGCGTTATAGAATAACCATTTACGGACACTGTGCTGTCCGTTGGCGCACTATAATTAACAGAATATTGCGTTCGATTTTTAAAAATGTATCTTACGATCTGAACATTAATTCTGAGAAAGACATTTTCATAACGCTGTTTATGCCAAATTTCAATGATCTGTTAATTCAAACGGTTGTTTGAAAACATTTCTGGTCCAAAGAATTTCTGGTTCCGTATGTTACTTCTCGTTCTTTAAGGCCCAAAGTACGTTACTGGAGGCCGCGGTGTTCAACAAAGTATGGAACTAGATTACAAGCCCATTATGTACCAACCTGTTTCAATGTACTTTCCCCCAGCATTTTTCGCACAATACAAAATGCAAATTAAAGAAACTGAGCGTATCTGTCTACGATTGTAATGCATGTCGTGTGTTATTTTATATACACTTATTCGCAAGCATAATGCTCCACAATTATCCAGTGTGTTACTTTGCTTAAGAAGCATTTGCTCTAATTCTTTCTTTTTCCTTTACACCTTTTCACTTTCAATTGCTGTATAATTGCTGTAATTACTGTATAATGCTTGTAACTAGTGTTTATATGCCCTGTTGTTTATAATCTTATATGCACGTTGTTTTTTGTCCTATGATCCCTCTTAGGCCATGAAATGCTTGTAACTAGTGCTTATATGCCCTGTTGTTTATAATCTTATATGCACGTTGTTTTTTGTCCTATGATCCCTCTTAGGCCATGAAATACAATCTTGTAACGCGTCCGGTTTGTTTTGCTGTCTGCCAGGCTCTGCCACTCAACCCACCAATTGGCTTTGGCAGGCCTAGTCACATGTACTGTTTATTTTGAAGAAACAAAAGGTATCATTACTATTATATTATTACGTATGTGTGTACGTGTGTGTATGAATGTGTGTGTCTGTTTATATATATATATATATATATATATATATATATATATATATGTTTGTGCATTTGTGTGTATGCATGTATGTACGTACGTGTGAATGTATGTGTGTGTGCGTGTGCGTGTATGTGTGTGTGCGTTTGTGTGTGTGTGTGTATGTGTGTGTATGTATGTATGTGTTTGTATGTATGCATGTGTATGTACGCAGAAATGTATGTATGTTTGTTTGTATGTATGTATGTATGTATGTATGTTATTGAATGTGGTATGTATGTATGTGTGTATGTATGTATGTATTGTAATGAGCACTGATGACTAAGAGCAGCGGAATCAGTGCTCTGGGTGCGAGGAGCTAGCTGGAAGAAGCAAAGAAAACGAAGTACAGAATAGAACAGCTTGCCCGACGAACGGTTGTTGTGTCTGTCTTGCTCATTACGGTATATATGTATATATGTATATATATATATATATATATATATATATATATATATATATATATATATATATATATAGGTGTTGCACGTCGAGAAAGGTTCAGACGTAGCTTGGCAAAATGTCCTTTATCAGGCAGGTCTGGCTAATGGCGAGCGGCGTGCGCGAGCTACTACTGCAGCCACCGATCATCATCGTCTTCTTCATTGCCAGCAGAGCGTCCGTTATTCAGATTCATTAATTCATTACAATTACTCCCTGCGAAATAAAGAGCCATCCTGGCGACCTATGGACAAGTAAACTCGGGAGGGTCGTAGCAGGGCTTAAGTCTCGAGACGTGGACAATTTTCTGGCCACGACTACGTTGGTCAGAAGATGGTTCCAGTGGCTCGATGAGGTAATTCACCGGTGACGTTTTTTGTAGCACACGATATGAGCCGTGATACTTGGGGACCAACTTGGTAGAAAGGCCAGGTGTAGCAGAAGGAACATGCAGCCAGACGAGTGAACCTGGATCGTAGGAAGTAGTGTTATTTGATGCGTCATGGTGGTGCTTTTGGCGTCCTTGGTCTTGGGTTGTGAATGATCTTGCCAGTTGGCGACATTCCTCAGCGTATGTAGCGGCTTGAGACAAAGTCGTGGACTCTGAGGAGTCAGGTTTGTACGAAAGAATGGTGTCCATAGTGCAAGAAGGTTCGCGTCCGTAAAGGAGGAAAAAAGGAGAGAACCCAGTAGTGCTTTGCATAGCGGTATTATAAGCGAACGTGATAAACGGGAGCACTCGGTCCCAATTGGAGTGGTCTGACGAGATATACATAGACAGCATGTCACCAAGGGTGCGGTTGAAGCGCTCTGTCATTCCATTGGTCTGGGGATGATAGGCGCTTGTAGTGCGGTGAACGACGTGGCACTCACGCAGCAATGCTGTGATGACGCCTGACAAGAATACGCGACCACGATCGCTCAGTAACTCCCGAGGTGCTCCATGACGTAATACGATGTTGTGAAGAACGAAAGTCGCAACGTCTTTTGCTGTAGACGAGGGAAGGGATGAAGTTTCGGCATACCGCGTGAGATGGTCGACGGCAACTATGATCCAGCGGTTACCGTCAGCAGTGCTGGGAAGGGGACCATAGATATCGATGCCGACGCGGTTGAATGGTCGGGATGGGCATGGTAAGGGTAGCAAGGTACCGCTGGCGTGACAAGGGGGAGTTTTTCGTCTCTGGAACGTCGAGCAGGCCCGAGCGTATTGTCGTATAAAACGGTACATGCCACGCCAGTAATATCGGAGACGTATGCGAGAATAAGTCTTCAGGAAACCTGCGTGGCCACATTGGGGTCGTCATGAAACGTGGAACAAATTTCGGATCGCAGATGACGTGGAATCACGAGTAGCCACTGACGTCCACCGGGTGCGTAGTTGCGTCGGTACAGCACGTCCTCGCGAGTGGCGAAGTGCTCCACTTGCCGACGCAACGTGCGAGAAAGGGGGGAAGCCGTCCGCCGAGCCAGGATGTCTAGAATCGAAGCAACCCAAGGGTCCTTGCGTTGCTCAGATGACATGTCGGCGATGGTGACGGCAGTGGCATCACAGGTTAGACTTTCGCAGCAGTCCGGGTCAGGGGGGTAGAGGCGAACGGGATAGGGCGTCTGCGTCCGAATGTTTCCGGCCGGAGCGATAGACCACGCGAATATTATATTCTTGGAGGCGTAATGCCCATCGGGCGAGGCGACCGCTTGGATCCTTCAGTGATGACAACCAGCAGAGGGCGTGGTGGTCAGTCACGACGTCAAAAGGGCGCCCGTACACGTAAGGTCGAAATTTTTCTATCGCCCAAATAATGGCGAGGCATTCCTTTTCAGTGACAGAATAGTTGCTTTCGGCTTTGCCAAGAGTTCGGCTTGCGTAGGCAACCACGTACTCTTGAAAGCCGTCTTTCTTCTGTGCAAGAATAGCGCCTAGCCCGACACCACTAGCGTCGGTGTGGATCTCTGTGGGTGCCGATGGGTCGTAGTGTCACAGAATAGGTGGCGACGTGAGGAGGCGGCGCAGTTCATTTAAAGAGTCGTCACAGGGGGCAGACCAGGCTGAAAGGTCTCTGGAGCCGGCGAGGAGCTTGGTCAAAGGAGCGATGGTCGTCGCGAAATTGCGGACGAAGCGCCGGAAGTAAGAGCAAAGGCCTATGAAGCTTCGGAGCTCTTTCATGGTGGTCGGTTTGGGAAACGCTGAAACGGCTGTAAGTTTGGCAGGGTCAGGAAGAATGCCGTCTTTTGAAACCACGTGGCCAAGGATCGTAAGCTTTTGAGCGGCGAAATTGCTCTTCTTCAGATTCAGTTGCAGCCCCGCGGCAGAAATACACGCGAGGACTTTCTCGAGGCGGGTTAAATGGGTTGCAAAATTAGTTTAAAAGACGACAATATCATCTAAATAACAAAAGCAAACGTTCCATTTGAGGCCTCGAAGGATAGAGTTCATCATCCGCTCGAAAGTAGCTGGCGCGTTGCAGAGGCCGAAGGGCATGACTGTGAATTAGTCAAGCCCGTCGGGCGTGATGAAAGCAGTTTTTTCACGATCGGCCTCTGCCATGGGTACCTGCCAGTATCCAGAGCGGAGATCTAAAGAAGAGAAAAATTCGGCTCCCTGTAGGCAGTCCAAGGCATCGTCAATGCGTGGCAGCGGATAGACATCCTTGCGCGTGATTCGGTTGAGACGCCGGTAGTCCACGCAAAACCTGATGGATCCGTCCTTCTTCTTCACCAACACAACTGGAGAGGCCCAGGGACTGCTTGACGGTTCGATTATGCCACGTGTCAGCATGTCGTCAACCTGTTCATTGATGGCACGGCGTTCGGTAGTTGACACACGATATGGACGCTGCCGTAATGGCGTCTCTTGACCGGTATCTATACGGTGAACAACAGATGACGCTCGACCTAAGGAAGGCTGATTGTGGTCAAATGAGGCTCGAAAACGCTGTAGGAGCTTGATCAGCTGTTTCTGCTGCCCAGGCGTGAGGTTACAATCGATGGACTTGCGGAATACATCCATAGGTTCATTAGCGTCAGTTGCGGGTGTAATGGCACAAGTCGATAAAAATGGCTTGTCTGGATAGATCGGGTCTTCGAAAATACAATTTAAGGTCTCGAGGCTTCCCAGACACTCACCGCGTAGCAGGATGTACGGACAAGCAGAAACGTTGCACGCATAAAGTACCGCCGAACCATTGGAAAAGTTGATGACGGCAAACGGGAGGACGATGGTTCGGTGTTGCACACTAGCTATAGTTGGTTGGAACAGGAGCGTCGAGTTAGTGGCAGCAGGGGAAAACACAGGCACTAGGACGGCGGACAATGGCGCGATGCGGACGTCAGTTGCGGCAAACACTTTCGAGGGACTGTGGTGGTCGATATCAAGGCACGGATTCGTCAACGTGAGTTCAGCACGAGCGCAGTTGACGAGGGACTGATGGGTAGAAAGGAAATCCCATCCTAGTATGACGTCGTAAGATGAACGTGGGAGAACAACAAAGTTGACGGCGTACCAAACATCTTGAATAAGAACGCGTGCTGTGCACTGAGCTGTCGGCGCGATGAAATGGGAGGTGGCTGTACGCAGAGCAAGATTCGTAAGCGGCGTTGTAACTTTTCTCAAATCGCGACACAGTTTTTCACTAATTACAGAAACGACGGCGCCTGTGTCGACAAGTGCACGTACAGCAACACCTTCTACTAGCACATCAATTTCGTTGGTCGGACAAAGAGGAGGTCTTAGAAAGTTCGACGACGACGCAGTTCTTGCCTCCGGAACTGCGGCTGTCAGTTTTCCTCTCGAGCGGGGCTCGTGCGCCGAAGCATCTAGGAGACAGACCGGCGACGGTGTGGTAATGACCGGCGAGAATCGACGGGGCGTCGTGGGGACAATGAGTCGGTGATAGGAGAAGATGGTCGCTGGGGATTCTGGGCAGCCTGGTAATTTGCAGAATTCCCATGGTCTGGAGGCTGCAAGTTGCGACGGCGACAGTAGCGTGCTATATGTCCCACGAAACCGCATGCGAAACAGATGGGTCGAGTATCCAAGGTGCGCCATGGGTTAACGACAGAAGGTGCAGGGGGCGAAACGGGATGGGGTGCCGTGTATGTAGGCAGCGTCGTAGGGTAGGAGGACCCGGTGCCCCGGTATGCGCCAGAGTTGGGGCTGGGGGTCTAGCAACGACGGCAGGGTAGGTCAGCGGCGTAGGGACAGGTGGCGATGGAGGCAGTGCCTGCGTGACCTGTGTCTCAACGACCTGGCGTAGACGTGGGTCTAACGAGGTCACTGGCGCGGATGCTTCGGCCACAAGAGAAAGCTGACGCGCAACTTCCTCACGAATGAATTGTTTGATTTGGGGCAGTAAGACGGTGTGATCAGCAGCGACGTCGTGTACGAGGGCGGAAACTTCAACCGTATCTTCTGCAGCCCTGCGCGTCGAGACACGCTGCTTACGCAACTCGTCGTACTCCTGACAGAGCTGGACAACATCGGTGATGGTCTGTGGATTCCTAGCGACGAGCATCTGGAAGGTGTCGTCGTCAACTCCTTTGATGATGTGCATGATTTTGTCGCGTTCGGTTAGAGATTCATCGACGCGCTTGCAAAGGGACAAGACATCTTCAATGTAACTCGTAAAGGTCTCGTCCCTGCGCTGGACTCGACTACGGAGACGCTGTTCCGCGCGAAGTCGGCGCACGGCGGGACGGCCGAAGACCGCGGAGATGGTGGTCTTGAAGGCGGACCAGTTGGTAATTTCGCCTTCGTGGTTCTTGAACCAGAGGCTGGCCACATCAGCGAGGTAAAAGCGCACGTTGTTGAGCTGGTCGCAGGCGTTCCACTTGTTGGAAGCGCTTACGATTTCGTACTCGACGAGCCAGTCCTCGACGTCTTGTTCGTCGTTGCCGCGAAACATTGGTGGGTCGCGTTGCCGAGGCGCGCCAGTACAGTAGACTGTCGTTGATAAGGCAGCTTGAGAAGGGCCAGAAGCAGTCATGGTGAACGGTGAGGGTAGCGTCCGATTGCGAAGTTCCAGGTTGATGGGAACCCCGGCTCCGCCACCACTTAAAATAGAGGTGTTGTACGTCGAGAAAGGTTCAGACGTAGCTTGGCAAAATGTCCTTTATCAGGCAGGTCTGGCTAATGGCGAGTGGCGTGCACGAGCTGCTAGCTACTACTGCAGCCACCGATCATCATCGACCTTCTTCATTGCCTGCAGAGCGTCCGTTATTCAGATTCATTAATTCATTACAATATATATATATATATATATATATATATATATATATATATATATATATATATATATATATATATATATAAGGGAAAGAAGTGTATACCTAAGGGCTCGTTTTTCCTTGTTTTAACACAATATTAATGAGATAGACAGTAATGCCAAGGAATGTACAGGGGAAGTTATTAAAACCAATGGAATGTAAATAAGAAGAAAGAAAAGTGGATGAAAAAATTACCAACTGTGAGCAGGAATCGAACCTACGACCTTCGAATATATATATATATATGTTTATATATGTATATGTGTGTGTGTGTATGTATGGGTGTATGCATGTATGTGTGTGTATGTATGTGTGCGTATCTGTATGTATATGCATGTGTGTGTATGTGAATGTGTGTATGCGTGCGCGCGCGTGTGTGTGCGTGAGCGTGTGTGTGCATCTGTATGTGTGCGTGTTTGTGTGTATGTGTGTGTGTCTGTATGTGTGTGCATGTGTGTTTGTCTGTATGTATGTGTGTATGTGTGTATGCGTGTGTATGTAAGTGTGTGTATGTGTGTATGTATGTATGCGTTTGTTTGTATGTGTGTATGTATCCATGTGTGTGTTTGTGTAGGTATGTATGTTTATGTGTGTGTATTTATGTATGTGTGTGTATGTGTGTATGTATGTGTCTATGTGCATATATGTATTTGTATGTGTTTGTATTTATGTATGTGTATGTATTTATGTGTGTATATGTATGTGTGTATGTGTAAGTGTGTATGTGTGTGTATGTGTGTGTATGTATGTGTGCATGTGTGTATCTATGAGTGTGTATATGTATGTGTTTATGTGTGTGTATGTATGTATGTGTGTATGTATATATGTATGTATGTATGTTTGTATGTATGTATCTATTGTACTTGGACGTAAGGAAGAGTTGGAGGGAGACGAGGGGGAAGAGGAGGTAAGAAATAAAGAAGATGGCTGACACCCCAGCCTAGTACTGTGTATTATTATAAATTGGCGCAGCCGCGTATACTTTCTGTGCGGACATTCAAGATGTGGGTGGATTTCAGCATTGGAGCAAATCAACGCGGTGGCATCCGGATCTTGACCGCAACGCCTCAAGATGGAGAGAAACTAGCTCTTCCGGAAGCAGTGAGCATTGACGCATTTGTTTCCTATCTAATCACTAAAATGAAGCTCACTCCAGACCATTTACTCGCTAAAAGAACGGTGAGGATCAACTTGAAACTTCAGGATTATGAGAATTTCGTGCTGACTCCAGTAAGAAACGACGCGAAGCCGGCTACCGCTGCTTCGCCCGAAAGTGCCGTCGAGCTGATAAACAAGTTCCTTGAACTGCACCAAGAACAGAATAGGCAGCAAAATGACTTAATGCGCTTGCTTGTAAACGCGACGGAAAGATTAAGCAGACGAAGTCGCGAACAAGTGAAGCCAGACATTTTTGACGGAGAGTCTAGTAGTCCCGAGTCCTGGCTCACGTTTTACGAGTATGCATGCAATGAAAACTGCTGCCACAGTGACGAAGATAAAGTGAAAAACATGCGACTATTCCTATCGGGCATAGCAAAGAGTTGGTACGAATGGCGTCTCAACGCTCACAGTAACAAACCATGGACAGAGTGGAAAGCAAGCTTTCTGAGCTCCTTCAGCGAGCACAAGGTGCTGCTATGGGACAAAGCAATCACGTTCAAATACAGGTCTGGATCTGCACTCAGCTATTTTTATGAGAAAAGGCACTTGTTACAGCTGGCGGACTCATCTTTGCCTGAGACGTCTGTGGTTCCGCTTATCATTCATGGTTTAAGTCCGGACCTCCAGAAGCAGATACAAATGCGAGGACCCAAGACGGTCGAAGAACTTCTGCAGGGAATGCGAAACCTCTACCTCCAGGAGCTAGGAACCCAGCGTGAACTCATGACACCTGCTGCAAGGCAAACCGGGGCCACACGAGCTGAGGAACGACGCCCACTTGCAAGTTGGAGACCTACTGCAACACCCATATCCTTTGTCAACGCAACATTGTTGTGGGAGGGAACTGAAGAACTTAAGTTCCATAACGGAAAGCTCACAGTCCCAGAAACAACGGTGCCTAGAATTTTGGAGCTCTATCACGACTCCCCGCACTCAGGTGGACATGACGGCTTTTGGAGGACATATCACAAGATTTGTCAGCGTTTCCAGTGGAAACACATGAGAGAGGACGTTCAACGGTATGCTCAGTCTTGTCATCAATGTCAAGTTCAGAAAGCCAAGTACCTTCAGAGAACAGACGAGATGGTTTCGCCTCATCATTCCGACGTACCATTTGAAGTCATTCCTCTGGATTTCGCAGCGCTCAAGAAGAAGGCTGCAGGAGTGAGAAGAACTCAGTCTTTCCTAGTGGTAATAGACCAGTGCACAAGAAAAGTGGCTGCACGGCCGGGAAACGAAGACGCAAATAATGTGATCGCTCTTTTGAGTCGAGAGATGTTCAAGAATACGAAAATAGTAATATCAGACAATGGGCCAGCGTTTCTCAGTCAGCGCTTGCAAGATTGGGCGAACGAACGAGGAGTTGTATTGCGACGCTGCGCTCCGTACCATCCTGCAGGAAATGGCATGGCTGAAAGAATCAATTTGGATTTGAAGCAGTTCATTTCCATGTATACAGGTTTTCATGGTGGATGGAAGTGCTCCTTGGAGGCAGCTGTTGCTCATCACGATCGGTCGCACACTGCGAGCGTCGGATGTAGCCCATATTTTGCAGCTTTCGGAAAGGTACCAGTGCTTCCTGCTGATCAAGAACTTTGCACTGCAACCGCCTGCAATTGTGCGAAAAACGAAAAACTTCGGAAGCCTACCAGCGATACCGGGAAAGCATGAAGAGGAACTTAGACCGTCGGCACAACACGTGGGTACCTCAGATACAACTGAACGATCTGGTGCTTGTCAGAAAAGGCCTTCCCGGCACAAAGCAGGTGTACATGGGACCTTATCGCATGGTGCAGATCGCAGTGCAACATGGCGTTCTCAAAAGGGTCGGTTACACCAACGATGATGGTGTTCTGGAATTTGCGACCATTGGAAACGTTGTCATGTGTCACCCCAGGAGGAATGAGTCTTCAAAGAGGGGGAGTGTACATGGGCGTTAGGCAGGGTTGGAGGGAGACGAGGAGGAAAAGGAGGTAAGAAATAAAGAAGATGGCTGACACCCCAGCCTAGACTGTGTATTATTACATCTATATATGTGGGTATGCGTGTATGTGTGTATGTATGTATATGTGTATACAGATGTTTGTGTATGTATGTATGTACGTATGTATGTATGTATGTATGATTTATGTATGTATGTATGTATGTATGTATGATTTATGTATGTATGTATGTATGTATGTATGTATGTATGTATGCATGCATGCATGCATGCATGTGCGTGTATGTGTGTATGTATGTGTGTGTATCTGTATGTATGTATATGCATGTCTGTGTATGTGCATGTTTGTATGTATGTATGTGTATGTATGTATGTGTATACGTATGTGTGTATGTATGTGTGTATGTATGTGTGTATGTATGTGTTTGTATGTGTGTACGTACGTGTGTATGTATGCACGTGTGTATGTGCGTGTGTGTATGTGTGTATGTATGGGTGTATGTATGTGTGTAAGTATATGCGTTTATGTGTGTGTGTGTGTGTGTATGTGCGCGATCGTGTGCGTGTGCGCGCGATCATGTGCGTGTGTGCATTCGTGCGCGTGTGTGTGCGTGCGCGCGTGCACGTGTGTGTGGGTGTGAGCGAGTGTGTGCGCGTGGGTGTGCGCGTGTTTGTGTTTGTGCGTGTTGGCATGTGTGTCTGTATGTATGTGTGCGTGTGTGTGCGTCTGTATGTGTGCGTGTTTGTATGTATGTATGTGTGTGTGTCTATAGGTGTGTGTGCATGTGTGTGTGTCGGTATTTGTACGTGTGTGTGTGTCTGTGTGTATGTGTATGTGTATGTATTTGTGTGTATATGTATGTATGTGTAACTGTGTGTATTTGTGTATGTATGAGTGTGTACATCTATGTATTTATGTGTGTGTGTGTGTATGTATGTATGTATGTATGTATGTATGTATGTATGTATGTGCCTATGTGCATGTATGTATGTGTATTTGCTTGTATTTATGTATGTGTATGTATATGTATTTTTGTGTATATATGTATCTATGTATGTGTAAGTGTGTGTATGTTGTATGTGTGTGTACGTGTGTGTGTATATGTCTGTTTGTATGTGTATGTGTGTATGTATGTGTGCATGTGAGTATGTATTAGAGTGTATATGTATGTGTTTATGTGTGTGTATGTATGTATGTGTATGTGTGTATCTGTGTATGTATGTATGTATGTATGTATGTATGTATGTATGTATGTTTGTATGTATGTATGTATGTATGTATGTATGTGTGTGTGTATGTATGTATGTATGTATGTATGTATGTATGTATGTATGTGGGTATGTGTGTATGTATTTATGTGTGTATGTGTGTTTGTAGGTGTATATATATGTGTGTACGTATTTGTGTTTTTGTATGTTTGTGGATGTGTATGTTTGTATGCAAGTGTATATATGTATGTGTGTACGTATTTGTGTGTATGTGTATGTATGTATGTATGTGTGTTTGTATGTGTGTGTATGTATGTATGTATGCGTGAGTGTGTATGTGTGTGTATGTATGTGTGTTTATGTATGTATGTATGTATGTATGTGTGTGTGCATGTGCGTGCGTGCACGTGCGCGTGTGTGTGCGTGCGCGTGCGTGTTCGCACGTGCGGGTGTGTGTGTGCGTGCGCGTGTGCGTGCGCGTGTGTGGGTGTGCATGTGTTTGCCCTGCTGTGCGTGTGCGTCTATGTGTGTGTATGTGTCTGTATGTGTGTGTGCGTGTCTGTGTCTGTATGTCTGTGTGAGTGTGTGTATGTATGCATGTGTGCTTGTGTGTGTATGTGTGAGCTTGTATGTATGTGTATGTGTGTATGTGTGTGTACGTGTGTATGTATTATTTGTGTATGTGTGTATGTATGTGTGTATGGATGTGTGTGTGTGAATGTATGCATGTGTGTATTTGTGTGTATGTGTTTGTGTATGTATGTGTGTGTATGTATGAATGTATATATGTATGTGTGTATGTATGTATGCGTATGTGTGTGTATGTATGTATGCATGTGTGTATGTATGCATGTATGTATGAATGTGTGTATGTATGTATATGTGCGTGTATGTATTTGTGTGTATGTTTGGATGTGCATGTATGTATGTATGCATGTATGTAAATGTATGTATGTATGTATGTATGTATCTGTGTGTATGTGTGTGTATGTATGTGTGTGTATGTATGTGTGTACGTATGTGTGTATGTATGTGTGTATGTGTGTGTATGTATGTGTGTATGTGTGTGTGTATGTGTTTTTGTATGTATGTGTGTATATATATGTGTGGATGTGTGTTTATGTGTGCGTGTGCGTGCACGTGCGTTAGTCTGCATGTGCGTGTGTGCGTGCGTGCGCGTGCGTGCGCGATTGTGTGCGTGTGATCATGCGTGTGCGTGTGTGTGTCCGCGTGCGCGCGTGCGTGTATGTGCGTGCGCGCGTGTATGTGCGTGCGTGCGCGTGTGTGCATGCGCGTGTGAGTGCGTGAGTGTGTGTGTGCGCGTGGGTGTGCGCGTGTTTGTGTATCTGCGTGTTGGCATGTGTGTCCGTATGTATGTGTGCATGTGTGTGCGTCTGTATGTGTGCGTGTTTGCATGTGAGTGTGTGTGTGTGTGTATGCATGTGTGCATGTGTGTATTTGTGTGTATGTATGTGTGTGTATGTGTGTGTGTACATATGTGTATGTATGTGTGTATGTGTATGTATGTGTATGTGTGTGTATTTATGTATGTGTGCATGTATGTATGTGTATGTGAATGTATTTATGTATGTGTATGTGCATGTAATTATGTGTGTATATGTATGCATGTGTAAGTGTGTGTATGTGTGTATGTATGTGTGCATGTGTGTATGTATTAGTGTGTATATGTATGTGTTCATGTGTGTATGTATGTATTTGTGTATGTGTGTATACATGTATGTATGTATGTGCGTATCTATGTATCTATGTATGTGTGTACGTATGTGCGTGTATGTATGTATATGTGTGTATGTGGGTATATGTGTATGTGTGTATGTATGTGTGTACGTATGTGTGTGTATGTATGTATTTGTGTATATGTATGTATGTGTGTATGTATGTGTGTGTCTGTATTTGTGTGTTCGTGTGTGTGCATGTGTGTGTTCATGTGTGTGTGCTTGTGTGTGTATGCATGTGCGTGTGTGTGCGTGTGTGTGTATGCGTGTGCGTGCGTGCGCGAACGTGTGCGTGCACGTGTGCTTGTGTCTGTATGTGTGCTTGTGTGTGTCTGTATGTATGTGTGCATGGGTGTTCGTGTATGTATGTGTGCATTATGTATGTGTGCATGTATGTATGTCAATATTTATATGTGTATGTATGTATGTGTGTATGTGTGTGCGTGTATGTATGCGTATGTGTGTGTTTGTGTGTGTGTGGGTATGTATGTATGTGTGTATGTGTGTGTATGTATGTATGTGTGTGTATGTATGTTTGTGTATGTATGTATGTATGTGTGTTTGTATGTGTATGTATCTGTATATGTGTGTATGTGTGTATGTATGTGTGTATGTACAGACTAAGATAGCTTACCATTACTTTGTTTGCGGCTCCATCAGCTGTCCACATATCACGACGATGCCAACCAATACAAAAAAACTAATTTCGATGCTAGATTCAAAAACATTTGATAATCTGGTAGCTCATTATGAGTGGAATTCTTTTTTTCAATGACGTCTTCTAGTGATCTCTAGAGTAAATTTGTAAAAGCGTTCATGAGCTTAAAAGAAAGTGCGACACGAACGATACACATTAAACAATGTAAATTATATAATAAATGGATGTCAACACATTTACTCACTGCAATAAAAGGAAAGGACTTGCTTTGGACACAATGTAAGCGTTATCCTAACTGTTCAGACTTGCGAGCCAAATTTAAGCAAAGCAGAAACAAGGTTAATGCTATGATTCGCTCAGCTATATGAACCCATTTCCGGGCCAAATTTAAGGATGCCAGTAACAGCAGCAAAAAAAAACTTGGGCGTTAATTAACACCTTTAGAGGCGCAAACACTCGCGTGAATATTTCGAATAACTTTTTTTGAGTCAAGCTAATAACGCACAGGAGATTGCTGATGAATTTAACAACTATTTCTCTCCAAAAATTCAAAACCCGAATTCCCAAGTAGGCCCGTGCACTTTATGTCACAGTGTTAGCGAATCGGCTTATATACCTATATTACCACATGAGGACTTACGATCTATCATTTTCAGTTTGAAGTGTAAAAATCTGCTGGTATTGATGGTTCTATAACTGACTTGCACCGTACATTTGAATACACCCATGAAGTTCTGCTAGCACTAATAAATCACATTATTTCCAGTGGAGAAATTTCCATAAACCTGAAAACATCAATAGTTATACCTCCACACAAATGCGGTGCGCATGATAAACTTGAAAATTATCCTCCGACCTCAATTCTGCCTTCTATAGCAGAAATAGTAGAAAAACATTTGTTGTTAATGATGACAAGCTTTCTCGATGGCCACAACATCTTATCGCCTGGCCAGTATGGTTTTCGACAGGGGAAAAGCACTCAGACGCTATTGGAAGACTTCTCTGATCATTTGAACGACACATACACATATACATATGTGTGTGTGTGTATACATATGTATGTATGTGTGTATGTGTATACTTGTATGTGTGTGTATGTATGTATGTATGATTGTGTGTATGTGTATATGAGTGTATGAATATTACCGCGACAGGTTGGTCACGTTCAAGAAGCCCGCCGCAATCATCATGGAAGAGCACCAGCAAGACCCGGCTGGCACGCGCCACGCGTTCGTGCGCTACAACAACGAGGAAGAGGAAGTTAGTTGAATCTGTGCTTCTCGGCTACTTGGACTCGACGACCATAGTCATTAGACTTGCGGGCACAAGTTGCTTGTTTTTTAGCCTGTCTACCTCAGCATCGCTACATTTCTGGTGGAGGTGCTGGGTATGAATCGAAGTCTCGCCAGCTCAAGACAGCATAGCCCCGACGACCAGCGTATCAACCCCGTGGAAGTGACTCCTGTACACCAGAGGGCAAGTCGCCGTCTTCGAGGTGACTCACCTGAGTTCTGTCCTCTTCACTTCACACCAAGGGGAATTCAAACTATGGATGCCACCACTATGACTACCCAGGTAGCACCGGCACAAGTGTTTATTAGCCAACCGCACCAGCCGCCAGTATTCCACGGCGACTCGTACGAGGATGTTGAAGATTGGCTGCACCTGTTCGAGAGAGTGGCGAGCTTGAATGAATGGGACGAAAGAGAGAAGCTCTGCGCGTGTACTTCGCCCTGGAAGACTTCGCAAAGACATGGTATGAGAACCACGAAACCTCGTTGTCTACCTGGGAGGTATTTCGACGACAAGCGGTGGCTACGTTCGCGAACGTAGACCGAAAAGAAAAAGCGGAAGCTGCTCTTCAATCCAGGAACCAGCTCACAAACGAGAGTGCTGCCATGTACATTGAGGACATGGTCCGTCTGTTCAAGCGTGCGGATTACAACATGGCTTAGGATAAGAAGGTGCGCCATCTAATGCGCGGAGTGAAGCAAGAGCTGTTCGCCGTTCTCGTCCGCAACCCTCCAAGCACTGTTGCTGAGTTTTATTCAGAAGCAAAGGCCATCGAAAAAAACACTGGAACAATGCACTCGGCAGTACAACCGGAACCTTAACTGCGCATCTGCACAGGTATTCTCTGGAGGCGTGCGAAACGACGTTGAAGCCCTGCAAGAGCTCATTAGATCAGTTATTAGGGAAGAACTGAGCAGACTGCAATTGCACCATACTCCAACTGCACTATCTGTTACAGAAGTTGTTCGTGACGAACTGAGGCAGGTCATACGAGAACCAGAGCGTGAGCTGCAGCCGGTTCGGCCTATCCGAACGTACTCTGAGGTTCTCTGACAACCCACAGTACACAACAATGCAGCAGTTGCGATGGCGGCGACTCCTCTCCCATCTACAGCACGCAGCGCACCTCGTCCACGGGAACCAACGGCTACCTATCTGCCCCCAGGAGCACGTAGCACGCATCGCTATGTGGAGCCTAGGCCCAGGAAAAGTGACGTCTGGCGTGATCACGAGCGCAGGCCTCTTTGTTTTTATTGTGGCGAAGCGGGTCATTTGTACAGATTCTGCCCTTACCGACAGGCTAAATTAAGAGGCTTCCCGTCGTATGCACCGTGCCCCCGAAACGGCGAATGACCCGCGGAGATTGAGGAGTACTTGTCCACGCGCCAGAACTCTCCACCTCTACGCCAACGTCGGTCACGGTCACCATCGCCTATGCGCTACCGGTCATACAACCCACGTGCACCTTCAAGGCAGCCTGGTCATCGCTCTCCAAGTCCACTACCGGAAAACTGAAGCAAGCGATCTGTGGAGGTGAGGCCGCTGATAACATCAATTGCGAAGATTCTCCAATATGGCTTGAGGGCGACGACGGTGTATTTCTGGTAAATGGGTGCAGCCACGAAAGCGTTACTTCAGAATTGCGGTTGAGAATGGAAGGATGGGAGCTGAATGCCTTAGTCGACACCGATGCTGACTATTCAGTTATAAGTCACAAGATGGTGAAGAAGTTAAACAAAGTTGTGACACAGTGGAGTGGATCGCAGATACGCACGGCAGGTGGTCACATTATTACGCCCCTTGGCAGATGCCCAGCAAGACTTGAAATACGGCGCTTTATTTACGTTGCCGATTTCATTGTGCTACCAGAATGTTCAAGAGACCTCATTATAGGAATGGATTTTTCGCGAGCTAATGGCGCCGTAATTAACCTGCGTAGGTTCAGCGTGTCGTTTTCGACTGAACGAGCTATACCTGTGGAGGAATCTAAGAAGCGACGCCTAACTGCTCTACGCGTTGTTCATGATGACGTAACTGTGCCGCCATGCTGCAGTATAATGGTGCTCATAGAGAATGACGCATTTTACAACCGCGAAGGCATAGCGGATACGAATGTAGGGCTGTTTTTGAAAAAAAGTGTCTGCGTAGCTCGGGGTCTTGTTCACTTGACGAACGGCCGTGCAGATGTCCTACTTACGAATTTCTCCAATGAACTTCAACACGTCGCTCAAGGCACGGCTATTGCCTATTTACACGACTTCTGTATGGCGACCGAACTATGCAGCTTAACCACGTCAACCGCTCGACCAGCGGCTTGCAACATCGACACATCCGTGACCGTCAACCAGAGGCTTCCGGACAGTCAAAAGAAACAGGTTTACGCCTTAGTAAAAGAATTATCTGATTGCTTTTCGATTGCCTCGAAGGTCCAGCGCACGTCAATTACGAAACGCAGAATCATAACGCAAGACGACACGATGCCTATATGCCAGCATCCATATCGAGTGTCACAGAAAGAACGGGAAATCATTAAGAAGCAAGTGGAGGAAATGCTTCCGGATGATGTCATCCAGCCTTCGAATAGTCCATGGACGTCCCCCGTAGTGCTCGTTAAGAAGAAAGACAACACGATTCTGTGTCGACTACTGAAAACTAAACAGTGTAACTAAACGAGATGTCTGCCCCTTGCCACGTATTGACGATACACTATTTATTTATTAATTTATTTATTATACCCTCAGGGCCAGAGGCATTTCAGAGGGGAGTGGTACAGAACAAAGGCATAACATGAGGTAGCACGGTTACAAAAAAAACTAGATCGGCTGCGATCCGCAAAGTTTTTCTCCTCCTTGGATCTGAAAAGCGGATATTGGCAAATAGAGGTAGACGAGCGGGACCGTGAAAAAACGGCATTCGTAACACCAGATGGCCTCTACGAATTCAAAGCGCTTCCATTCGGCCTCTGTTCCGCGCCAGCGACGTTCCAGCGAATGATGGACACTCTCCTCGCGGGATTGAAATGGCAGTCACGCCTAGTGTATTTGGATGACGTGGTGGTATTCTCTGCAACGTTCGACAAACATCTAGAGCGACTGCGCACTGTATTACAAGCCATCCGGTCAGCAGACATGACAATCAAAGCCGCAAAATGCCACTTCTGCTTCGAAGAGCTGAGATTCCTTGGACATGTGATTAGTTCTGACGGTGTTCGTCCTGATCCCGAAAAGACAGCCGCTGTTCAGAGGTTCCCTACACCCAAAGACAAAAAGTCAGTGCGTCGATTTTTGGGTTTATGTGCCTACTATAGGCGATTTGTGGAAAGAGGCACTCATACACTCAAAGATTGCGGAATCTCTTACAAAACTAACGAAAGACGACGTGCCCTTCACATGGGTAAGCGAACAACAGAAAGCTTTTGATGAATTGAGAAAACGGCTACAGCGTTCACCAATACTTGCCCATTTTGATGAGACAGCTGACATGTAAGTCCATACCGATGCCAGCAACGTCGGCCTCGGCGCCATCCTGGTCCAGTGGCAAAATGGTCAAGAGAAAGTGTTAGCCTATGCCAGCCGCAAACTCTCAAAAGCTGAGGCAAACTACTCTGCTACTGAAAAAGAGTGCCTCGCAGTCATCTGGGCAATAAATAAGTTTCGACCCTACCTTTATGGTAGAACATTCAGAGCTGTCAGTGACCACCATGCTCTATGCTGGCTAGCAAATCTCAAGGATCCGTCAGGTCGACTAGCCAGATGGAGCCTTAGGCTGCAGGAGTATGACATTACGGTCGTATACAAATCTGGAAGGAAACACAGTGATGCCCTCTGCCTGTCACGCTCGCCCTTTGATCCAAGTGTACTTGAAGAGGAAGACTTCCCGTTTCTAGGCGTTGTCGACGCATCCGAAATCGCTGAACAACAACGAGATGACCCGGATTTGCTGGCGTTTATACAACACCTACAGGGTCTCGACGTTCAAGTTCCTCGCATATTCTCCAGAAGGCTCTCCACGTTCTGCCTTCGAGGAAGTGTCCTTTACAGGAGGAACTTTGAACCTAATGGTGAAACTTTTTTACTAGTCGTGCCCCCAGCCATGCGAAAGGAAATTCTGCATGCATGCCATGACGAGCCAACATCTGGCCACATGGGTGTGAGGCGAACATTCGCCAGGATTCGCCTGAAGTACTATTGGCCTAAGTTGCTCGCATCAGTGCAGTGCTACGTGAAAACTTGTCGTCAATGTCAACGGCGCAAAACTCCAGCCGTAAAACCAGCCGGCCTTCTCCATCCAATAGACAACTAATATGTGTGTGTATGTATGTATGCGTATGTGTATGTATGTATGTATGTATGTATGTATGTATGTATCTATGTATGTATGTATGTATGTATGTATGTATGTATGTATGTATGTATGTATGTATGTATGTATGTATGTATGTAGGTATGTATGTATCTGTGTGTATGTGTGTGTATGTATGTGTGTATGTGTGTGTATATGCGTGTATCTGTATGTATGTATATGCATGTGTGTAATTGTGTGTGTGTGTACTTATGAGTGTGTATGTATGTGTGTGTATATGTATGTGTGTGTACGTATGTGTGTATGTCTGTATGTGTGTGTGTGCGTGTGTGTGTAAGTATGTATGTATGTGTGTATG
Source organism: Rhipicephalus annulatus (assembly GCA_013436015.1). Lineage (NCBI taxonomy): Eukaryota > Metazoa > Arthropoda > Arachnida > Ixodida > Ixodidae > Rhipicephalus > Rhipicephalus annulatus. Next base: position 743,950 of record WOVY01001053.1, on the reverse strand, counting down.
TACGTGTGTATGTATGTACGTGTGTATGTACGTGTTTGCATGTGTGTGTATGCGTGTGTATGTGCGTGTGTGTATGTGTGTATGTATATGTGTGGATGGGTGTTTATGTGTGTGCGTGTGCGTGCACGTGTGTATGCGTGCGAGTGCGTGCGTTAGATTGCATGTGCGTGTGTGCGTGCGTGCGCGATCGTGTGCGTGTGTGAATGCGTGTGCGTGTGTGTGTGCGCGTGCGCGCGAGCGTGTATGTGCGTGCGCGCGTGTATGTGCGTGCGTGAGCGTGTGTGCGTGAGCGTGTGTGTGCGCGTGGGTGTGCGCGTATTTGTGTATGTGCGTGTTGGCATGTGTGTCTGTATGTATGCGTGCGTGTGTGTGCGTCTGTATGTGTGCGTGTTTGTATGTGAGTGTGTGTGTGTCTGTATGTGTGTGTGCATGTGTGTGTGTCGGTATTTGTGTGCGAGTGTGTGTCTGTATGCATGTGTGCATGTGTGTATGTGTGTGTATGTATATGTGTGTATGTTTGTGTGTAAGTCTGTGTTTGTATGTATGTTTGCATGTGTGTGTATGTGTATCCATGTATGTGTATGTGTGTGTATTTATGTATGTATGTATGTATGTATGTATGTATGTATGTGTCTAAGTGCATGTGTGTATCTGTATGTGCATGTATTTATGTATGTGTATGTGTATGTAAATTATGTGTGTATATGTGTGTATGTGTAAGTGTGTGTATGTGTGTATATGTGTGTATGTGTAAGTGTGTGTATGTGTGTATGTGTGTGTATGAGTGTATGTATGTGTGCATGTGTGTATGTATTAGTGTGTATAGGTATGTGTTCATGTGTGTACGTATGTGTGTATGTATGTATATGTGTGTATGTGTGTATGTATGTATATATGTGTGTATGTATGTATGTTTGTGCATGTGTGCATGTATGTATGTGTGTATATGTATGTATGTGTGTATGTATGTATGTGTGTCTGTATTTGTGTGTTCGTGTGTGTGTATGTGTGTGCGTGTGTGTGTATGCGTGTGCGTGCGTGTGCGTGTGCGTGTGTGCGTGCGCGTCCGTGTGAGTGCGTGTGTGTGTGTGTCTGTATGTGTGCTTGTATGTGTCTGTATGTATGTGTGCATGTGTGTTCCTGTATGTATGTGTGCATGTATGTATGTGTGCATGTATGTATGTCAATATTTATATGTGGATGTATGTATGTGTGTATTTGTGTGTGTGTGTGAGTATGTACTTGTATGTATGTATGTATGTATGTATGTATGTATGTATGTATGTATGTATGTATGTATGTATGTATGTATGTATGTATGTATGTATGTATGTATGTGTGTGTGTATGTATATGCGTGTATGGGTATGTGTGTGTGTATGTATGTATGGGTGTGTGTGTTTGTATGTGTAAGCATGTATGTGTGTTTGTATGTGTATGTGTCTGTATATGTGTGTAGGTGTGTATGTGTGTGTATGTATGTGTGTATGTACAGACGAAGATAGCTTACCATTACTTTGCGGCTCGATCAGCTGTCTGAATATCACGACGATGCCAACCGATACAAAAAAACTAATTTCGATGCTAGATTCAAAAACATTTGATAATTTGGTAGCTCATTATGACTGGAATTCTTTTATGTCAATAACGTCTCCTAGTGATCTATAGGATAAATTTGTAGAAGCGTTCATAAGCTTGAAAGAAAGTGCGACACGAACGATACAAATTAAACAACGTTAATTATATAATAAATGGATGTCAACACATTTACTCACTGCAATAAAAAAAGGACTTGCTTTGGACACAATGTAAGCGTTATCCTAACTGTTCAGACTTGCGAGCCAAATTTAAGGATGGCAGTAAAAGAAGCAAAAAAAACCTGGGCGTTAATTAACACGTTTAGAGGAGCATACACTCGCGTCAATATTTTGAATAACTTTTTTTCGAGTCAAGCCAATAACGCACAAGAGATTGCTGATGAATTTAACAACTTTTCTCTCGAACAATTCAAAACACAAATTCCCAAGTAGGCCCGTGCACTTTACGTCACAGTGTTAGCGAATCGGCTTATATACCTATATTATCACATAAGGAATTGCGATCTATCATTTTCAGTTTGAAGTGTAAAAAATCTGCTGGTATTAATGGTTCCATTACTGGCTTGCACCGTACATATTAATACACCCATGAAGTTGTGCTAGCACTAATAAATCACATTATTTCTAGTTGAGAAATTTCCATAAACTTGAAAACATCAATAGTTATACCTTTACACAAATGCGGTGCGCTTGATAAACTTGAAAATTATGCTCCGACATCAATTCTGCTTTCGATAGCAGAAATAGTAGAAAAACTTTTCTTGTTAACGATGACAAGCTTTCTCGATGGCCACAACATCTTATCACCTTGCCAGTATGGTTTTCGACAAGGGGAAAGCACTCAGACACTATTGAAAGACTTCTCTGATCAGTTGAACGACACATACACACATACATATGTATGTGTGTATGTATATGTGTGTATGTGTGTGTATGTATGTATGATTGTGTGTAAGTTTAAATGAATGTATGAATATATGTATGTATGTATGTTTGCTTGTATGTATGTATCTATGTATGCATGTATGTTTGTATGTATGTATGTGTGTGTATGTATGTATCTATGTATGTGTGTGTGTTTGTATGTGGTTGTGTATGTTTATGTATGCATGCATGTATGTGCGTATGTATGTGTGCATGTATGTGTGTACGTGTATGTATGTATGTATGTATGTATGTATGTATGTATGTATGTATGTATGTATGTATGTATGAATGAATGTATGTATGTATGTATGGTGTGCGCGTGTGTGTGCGTGTGGGCGTGTGTGTCTGCATGTACGTGGCGTATGTGCCGTCTGTATGTGCGCTGGTTTGTGTGTATGTGTGTGTGTCTGTATGTGTGTCTGCATGTGTGTGTGTCTGTATGTATGTGCGCATGCGTGTATGTGTGTGTATGTGTGTATGTGTTTGTATGTATGTGTGTATGTGTACATGTGTGTATGTCTATGTATGTATGCATGTATGTATGTATGTACGTATGTATGTATGTATGTGTCTATGTGCATGTATGTATGTGTATGTGTTTGAATTTACGTATGTGAATGTGTATGTATTTATGTTGTTCTATGTATGTATGTGTGTGTAAGTGTGTGTATGTGTGTATGTGTGTGTATGTAAGTGTATGTGTGTATGTATGTGTACATGTGTGTATGTATGAGTGTGTACATGTATGTGTTTATGTTCGTGTATGTATGTATGTATGTATGTATGTATGTATGTATGTATGTATGTATGTAAGGATGGATGTATGTATTGTATGTGGACGTTAGGCAGGGTTGGAGGGAGACGAGGAGGAAGAGGATGTAATAAATAAAGAAGATAGCTGACACCCCAGCCTAGTACTGTGTATTATTATAAATTGGCGAGGCCGCTTATACTTTCTGTGCGGACATTCAAGATGTGGGTGAACTTCAGCATTGGAGCAATTCAACGCGGTGGCATCCGGATCTTGACCACAACGCCTCAAGATGAAGAGGAACTAGCTCTTCCAAAAGCAGTAAGCACTGACGCATTTGTTTCCTATCTAAGCTCTAAAATGAAGCTCACTCCAGACCATTTACTTGCTAAAAGAACGGTGAGGATCAGCATGAAACCTCAGGATTTTGAGACTTTCGTGCTCACTCCAGTAAGAAACGACGCGAAGCCTGCTACCGCTGCTTTGCCCGACAGTTCCGTTGAGCTGATCAACAAGTTTCTTGAACTGCACCAAGAACAGAATAGGCAGCAAAATGATTTAATACGCTTGCTTGTAAACGCGACGAAAAGATTAAGCAGACCGAGTCGCGAACAAGTGAAGCCAGACATTTTTGACGGAGAGTCTAGTAGTCCCGAGTCCTGGCTCACATTTTACGAGTATGCATGCAATGAAAGCTACTGGCACAGCGACGAAGATAAAGTGAAAAACATGCGACTAATCCTATCGGGCATAGCAAAGAGTTGGTACGAATGGCGCCTCAACGCTCACAGCAACAAACCATGGACAGAGTGGAAAGCAAGCTTTCTGAGCTCCTTCAGCGAGAACAAGGTGCTGCTATGGGACAAAGCAATCACGTTCAAATACAGGTCTGGATCTGCATTCAGCTATTGTTATGAGAAAAGGCACTTGTTACAGCTAGCGGACTCATCTTTGCCTGAGACGTCTGTGGTTCCGCTTATCATTCATGGTTTAAGTCCGGACCTCCAGAAGCAGATACAAATGCGAGGACCCAAGACGGTCAAAGAACTTCTGCAGGGAATGCAAAACCTCTACCTCCAGGACCTAGGAACCCAGCGTGAACTCATGTTACCTGCTGCAAGGCATACCGGGGCCACACGAGCTGAGGAACGACGCCCGCTTGCAAGTTAGAGACCTGCTGCAACACCCATATCCTTTGTCAACGCAACATTGTTGTGGGAGGGACTGAAGAACTTAAGTTCCATAAGGGAAAGCTCACAGTCCCAGAAAAAAATGGTGCCTTGAATTTTGCAGCTCTGTCATGACTCCCCGCACCCAGGTGGACATGACGGCTTTTGGAGGACATATCACAAGATTCGTCAGCGTTTCTAGTGGAAACAAATGAAAGAGGACGTTCAACGGTATGCTCAGTCTTGTCATCAATGTCAAGTTCAGAACGCCAAGTACCTTCAGAGAACAGACGAGATGGTTTTGCCTCATCATTCCGACGTACCGTTTGAAGTCATTCACCTGGATTTCGCAGAGCTCAAGAAGAAGGCTGCAGGAGTGAGAAGAACTCAGTCTTTCCTAGTGGCAATAAAGTAGTGCACAAGAAAAGTGGCTGCACGGCCGGGAAGGGAAGACGCAAATAATGTGATCGCTCTTTTGAGTCGAGAGATGTTCAAGAATACGAAAATAGTAATATCAGACAATGGGCCAGCGTTTCTCAGTCAGCGCTTGCAAGATTGGGCGAACGAACGAAGAGTTGTATTGCGACGCTGCGCTCCATACCATCCTGCAGGAAATGGCATGGCTGAAAGAATCATTTTGAATTTGAAGCAGTTCATTTCCATGTATCCAGGTTTTCAGGGTGGATGGAAGTGCTCCTTGGAGGCAGCTGTTGCTCATCACAATCGGTCGCACACTGCGAGCGTCGGCTGTGGCCCTTATTTTGCAGCTTTCGGAAAGGTACCAGTGCTTCCTGCTGATCAAGAATTTTGCACTGCAGACCGCCTGCAATTGTGCGAAAAACAAAAACTTCGGAAGCCTACCAGCGATACCGGGAAAGTATGAAGAGGAACTTTGACCGTCGGCACAACACGTGGATACCTCAGATACAACTGAACGATCTGGTGCTTGTCAGAGAAGGCCTTCCCGGCACAAAGCAGGTGTATATGGGACCTTATCGCAAGGTGCAGATCGCAGTGCAACATGGCGTTCTCAAAAGGGTCGGTTACACCAACGATGATGGTGTTCTGGAATTTGCGACCATTGAAAACGTTGTCATGTGTCACCCCAGGAGGGATGAGTCTTCAAAGAGGGGGAGTGTACGTGGGCGTTAGGCAGGGTTGGAGGGAGACGAGGAGGAAGAGGAGGTAAGAAATAAAGAAGATGGCTGACACCCCAGCCTAGTACTGTGTAATATTACATCTATGTATGTGGGTATGTGTGTATGTGTGTATGTATTTATGTGTGTATATATATGTTTGTGTGTATGTATGTTGTATGTATGTATGTATGTATGTATGTATGTATGTATGTATGTATGTATGTATGTATGTATGTATGTATGTATGTATGTATGTATGTGCGTGTATGTGCGTGTATGTATGTGTGTGTATCTGTATGTATGTATATGCATGTATGTGTATGCGCATGTGTGTAATTTTGTGTGTGTATTTATGTGTGTATGTATGTGTTTGTATGTGTGTACGTACGTGTGTATGTATGCACGTGTGTATGTGCGTGTGTGTATGTGTGTATGTACGGGTGTGTGTATGTATGTGTATGTATATGTGTTTATGTGTGTGCGCGTGCGTGTGCGTGCGCCATCGTGTGCGTGTGTGCTCGATCGTGTGCGTGTGTGCGTGCGTGCGTGCGCGTGTGTGTGCATGCGCGTGTGTGTGCGCGTGAGCGTGTTTGTGCGCGTGGGTGTGCGCGTGTTTGTGTATGTGCGTGTTGGCATGTGTGTCTGTATGTATGTGTGCGTGTGTGTGCGTCTGCATGTGTGCGTGTTTTTATGTATGTATGTGTGTGTGTCTGTAGATGTGTGTGCATGTGTGTGTCGGTATTTTTGCGTGTGTGTGTGTCTGTTTTTATGTGTGTATGTATGCATGTGTGTATGTGTATGTTTGTGTATGTGTGTATGTATGTATGTATGTATGTATGTATGTATGTATGTATGTATGTATGTATGTATGTATGTATGTATGTATGCGTCTATGTGCATGTATGTATGTGTATTTGCTTGTATTTATGTATGTGTAAGTATATGTATTTATGTGTGCATATGTATGCATGTGTAAGTGTGTGTATGTTGTATATGTGTGTATGTGTGTGTATATGTCTGTTTGTATGTGTATGTGTGTATGTATGTGTGCATGTGAGTATGTATTAGAGTGTATATGTATGTGTTTATGTGTATGTATGTATGTATGTATGTATGTATGTATGTATGTATGTATGTATGTATGTATGTATGTATGTATGTATGTATGTATGTATGTATGTATGTATGTATGTATGTATGTAGTGGTGTTTCTTGGAAGAGTATTTGATGGCCAAACCAAGACAACAAAACAGGAATCAGTTGAACGAATCGCAAAAATACAGAAGCCATATGACTTGCACTCTTTGCGGGTATTTCTGGGTCTTGCAGGGCATTTCCGGCCGTTCATTAGAGATTATGTGACCAAAACCAAATGCCTTACAGAAATGACTAAGAAGAATGTGCCATTTCAGTGGACAGCAGAGTGTGAATCTGTTTATCACAGCCTCGTGACTGATATTTCATCGGATCCGGTCCTGACTCTTCCAGACTTCAAGTTGCCCTTTGAAATGAACACCGATGCTTCTTATTTTGGCACAGGCGCAGTGCTTTACCAGAGAGATACCAACTCTCCACGGAGCCGTCAACAGAGGGTCGTCGGGTACTATTCGTACACATTTTCGAAAACTCAACTGAACTACACCACTACAGAGAAGGAAGCCTTGGCAGTCCTAATGGCCATACGCTATTTTAGACCTTACCTGGATGGCAGAAGCTTCAAGCTCTTTACGGATCACCAAGCCTTAACGTATATACTTAACCTCGCCGAGCCTTGAGGAAAAATTGCTGGGTGGGTGAGTGAACTCCAGCAGTTTACTTTCATGGTCCACCACAGGCCTGGAGAACACCTCAAGGACGCAGATGCGCTTTCAAGACTTGCGGTAGTTCCTGATCTTAAAAATGTCAACGCAACATTGTTGTGGGAGGGAACTGAAGAATTTAAGTTCCATAACGGAAAGTTCACAGTCCCGCAAAAAATGGTGCCTCGAATTTTGAAGCTCTATCACGACTGCCCGCACTCAGGTGGACATGATGGCTTTTGGAGGACATATCACAAGATTCGTCAGCGTTTCCAGTGGAAACACATAAAAGAGGACGTTCAAAGGTATGCTCAGTCTTGTCATCAATGTCAAGTTCACAAAGCCAAGTACCTTTAGAGAACAGACGAGATGGTTTTGCCTCAACATTCCGACGTACCTTTGAAGTCATTCATCTGGATTTCGCAGAGCTCTAAAAAAAGGCTGCAGGAGTAAAAAGAACGCAGTCTTTCCTAGGGGCAATAGACCAGTGCACAAGAATAGTAGCTGCATGGCGGGGAAGGGAAGACGCAAATAGTGTGATCGCTCTTTTGAGTCGAGAGATGTTCAAGAATACGAAAATAGTAATATCAGACAATGGGCCAGCGTTTCTCAGTCAGCGCTTGCAAGATTGGGCGAACGAACGAAGAGTTGTATTGCGACGCTGCGCTCCATACCATCCTGCAGGAAATGGCATGGCTGAAAGAATCATTTTGAATTTGAAGCAGTTCATTTCCATGTATCCAGGTTTTCAGGGTGGATGGAAGTGCTCCTTGGAGGCAGCTGTTGCTCATCACAATCGGTCGCACACTGCGAGCGTCGGCTGTGGCCCTTATTTTGCAGCTTTCGGAAAGGTACCAGTGCTTCCTGCTGATCAAGAATTTTGCACTGCAGACCGCCTGCAATTGTGCGAAAAACAAAAGCTTCGGAAGCCTACCAGCGATACCGGGAAAGTATGAAGAGGAACTTTGACCGTCGGCACAACACGTGGATACCTCAGATACAACTGAACGATCTGGTGCTTGTCAGAGAAGGCCTTCCCGGCACAAAGCAGGTGTATATGGGACCTTATCGCAAGGTGCAGATCGCAGTGCAACATGGCGTTCTCAAAAGGGTCGGTTACACCAACGATGACGTGTTCTGGAATTTGCGACCATTGAAAACGTTGTCATGTGTCACCCCAGGAGGGATGAGTCTTCAAAGAGGGGGAGTGTACGTGGGCGTTAGGCAGGGTTGGAGGGAGACGAGGAGGAAGAGGAGGTAAGAAATAAAGAAGATGGCTGACACCCCAGCCTAGTACTGTGTAATATTACATCTATGTATGTGGGTATGTGTGTATGTGTGTATGTATTTATGTGTGTATATATATGTTTGTGTGTATGTATGTTTGTATGTATGTATGTATGTATGTATGTATGTATGTATGTATGTATGTATGCATGTATGTGCGTGTATGTGCGTGTATGTATGTGTGTGTATCTGTATGTATGTATATGCATGTATGTGTATGCGCATGTGTGTAATTTTGTGTGTGTATTTATGTGTGTATGTATGTGTTTGTATGTGTGTACGTACGTGTGTATGTATGCACGTGTGTATGTGCGTGTGTGTATGTGTGTATGTACGGGTGTGTGTATGTATGTGTATGTATATGTGTTTATGTGTGTGCGCGTGCGTGTGCGTGCGCCATCGTGTGCGTGTGTGCTCGATCGTGTGCGTGTGTGTGCGTGCGTGCGTGCGCGTGTGTGTGCATGCGCGTGTGTGTGCGCGTGAGCGTGTGTGTGCGCGTGGGTGTGCGCGTGTTTGTGTATGTGCGTGTTGGCATGTGTGTCTGTATGTATGTGTGCGTGTGTGTGCGTCTGCATGTGTGCGTGTTTTTATGTATGTATGTGTGTGTGTCTGTAGATGTGTGTGCATGTGTGTATCGGTATTTTTGCGTGTGTGTGTGTCTGTTTTTATGTGTGTATGTATGCATGTGTGTATGTGTATGTTTGTGTATGTGTGTATATGTATGTATGTATGCATGCATGTATGTATGTATGTATGTATGTATGTATGTATGTATGTATGTATGTATGTATGTATGTATGTATGCGTCTATGTGCATGCATGTATGTGTATTTGCTTGTATTTATGTATGTGTAAGTATATGTATTTATGTGTGCATATGTATGCATGTGTAAGTGTGTGTATGTTGTATATGTGTGTATGTGTGTGTATATGTCTGTTTGTATGTGTATGTGTGTATGTATGTGTGCATGTGAGTATGTATTAGAGTGTATATGTATGTGTTTATGTGTATGTATGTATGTATGTATGTATGTATGTATGTATGTATGTATGTATGTATGTATGTATGTATGTCTGTATGTATGTATGTATGTATGTATGTATGTATGTATGTATGTATGTATGTATGTATGTATGTATGTATGTATGTATGTATGTAGTGGTGTTTCTTGGAAGAGTATTTGATGGCCAAACCAAGACAACAAAACAGGAATCAGTTGAACGAATCGCAAAAATACAGAAGCCATATGACTTGCACTCTTTGCGGGTATTTCTGGGTCTTGCAGGGCATTTCCGGCCATTCATTAGAGATTATGTGACCAAAACCAAATGCCTTACAGAAATGACTAAGAAGAATGTGCCATTTCAGTGGACAGCAGAGTGTGAATCTGTTTATCACAGCCTCGTGACTGATATTTCATCGGATCCGGTCCTGACTCTTCCAGACTTCAAGTTGCCCTTTGAAATGAACACCGATGCTTCTTATTTTGGCACAGGCGCAGTGCTTTACCAGAGAGATACCAACTCTCCACGGAGCCGTCAACAGAGGGTCGTCGGGTACTATTCGTACACATTTTCGAAAACTCAACTGAACTACACCACTACAGAGAAGGAAGCCTTGGCAGTCCTAATGGCCATACGCTATTTTAGACCTTACCTGGATGGCAGAAGCTTCAAGCTCTTTACGGATCACCAAGCCTTAACGTATATACTTAACCTCGCCGAGCCTTGAGGAAAAATTGCTGGGTGGGTGAGTGAACTCCAGCAGTTTACTTTCATGGTCCACCACAGGCCTGGAGAACACCTCAAGGACGCAGATGCGCTTTCAAGACTTGCGGTAGTTCCTGATCTTAAAAATGTCAACGCAACATTGTTGTGGGAGGGAACTGAAGAATTTAAGTTCCATAACGGAAAGTTCACAGTCCCGCAAAAAATGGTGCCTCGAATTTTGAAGCTCTATCACGACTCCCCGCACTCAGGTGGACATGATGGCTTTTGGAGGACATATCACAAGATTCGTCAGCGTTTCCAGTGGAAACACATAAAAGAGGACGTTCAAAGGTATGCTCAGTCTTGTCATCAATGTCAAGTTCACAAAGCCAAGTACCTTTAGAGAACAGACGAGATGGTTTTGCCTCAACATTCCGACGTACCTTTGAAGTCATTCATCTGGATTTCGCAGAGCTCTAAAAAAAGGCTGCAGGAGTAAAAAGAACGCAGTCTTTCCTAGGGGCAATAGACCAGTGCACAATAATAGTAGCTGCATGGCGGGGAAGGGAAGACGCAAATAGTGTGATCGCTCTTTTGAGTCGGGAGACGTTCAAGAATACGAAAATAGTAATATCACACAATGGGCCAGCGTTTCTCAGTCAGCGTTTGCAAGACTGGGTGAAGGAACGAGGAGTTGTATTGCGACGCTGCGCTCTGTACCATCCTGCAGGAAATGGCATGGCTGAAAGAATCATTCGTGATTTGAAGCAGTTCATTTCAATGTATCCACGTTTTCAGGGTGGATGGAAGTGCTGCTTGGAGGCAGCTGTCGCTCATCAGAATCGCTCGCACACTGCGACCATCGGCTGTAGTCCATATTTTGCAGCTTTCGGTAAGGTACCAGTGCTTCCTGCTGATCAAGAACTCCGCATTGCAGACCGCCTGCAATTGTGCGAAAAACGAAAACCTTCGGAAGCCTACCAGCGATACCGGGAAAGTATGAAGAGGAACTTTGACCGTCGCCATAACACGCGGATTCCTCAGATACAACTGAACGATCTGGTGCTTGTCAGAAAAGGCCTTCCCGATACAAAGCAGGTGTACATGGGACATTATCGCGTGGTGCAGATCGCAGTGCAACATGGCGTTCTCAAAAGGGTCGGTTACACCAACGATGATGGTGTGCTGGAGTTTGCGACCAGTAGGAACGTTTTCAAGTATCACCCCAGGAGGGATGAGTCTTCGAAGTGGGGGAGTGTATGTGGACGTGAGGCAGGGTTGGGGGGAGACGAGGAGGAAGAAGAGGTTAGAAATAAAGAAGATGGCTGACACCCCAGCCTGGTGCTGTGTATTATTACATGTATGTATGTATGTATGTATGTATGTATGTATGTATGTATGTATGTATGTATGTATGTATGTATGTATGTATGTATGTATGTATGTATGTATGTATGTATGTATGTATGTTCGTTTGTATGTGGGTATGTGTGTTTGTATTTATGTGTGTATGTGTGTTTGTATGTATGTGTGTGTATGTAGGTGTGTATATATGTGTGTACGTATTTGTGTTTGTGTATGTTTGTGGAGGTGTATGTGTGTATGCAAGTGTATATATGTATGTGTGTACGTATGTGTGTGTATGTGCATGTATGTATGTATGTGTGTTTGTATGTGTGTGTATGTATGTATGTGTGTATGTGCGTGTGTGTATATGTTTGTGTATGTATCTATGCGTGAGTGTGTATGTGCGTGTGTGTATATGTTTGTGTATGTATCTATGCGTGAGTGTGTATGTGTGTGTATGTATGTGTGTTTAAGTATGTATGTGTGTGCGTGTGTGTATGTGTGTGCATGTGCGTGCGTGCACGTGCGCGTGTGGTTTCGCGCGTGCGGGTGTGTGTGCGTGCGCGTGTGTGCGTGTGTGGGTGTGCATGTGTGTGCTCTGCTGTGCGTGTGCGTCTATGTGTGTGTGTGTTTGTGTTTGTATGTATGTGTGCGTGTGTGTGTCTGTATGTATGTGTGCGTGTGTGTCTGTATGTATGTATGCATGTATGCATGTGTGTGTATGTGTGAGCGTGTATGTATGTATATTTGTGTATGTGTGGGTACGTGTGTATGTATTTGTGTATGTATGTGTGTGTATGTGTGTATGTATGTATGTGTGTGTATGTATGTGTGTGTATGTGTGTGTATGTTTGTGGGCGTATGTATGTGTGTATGTGTGTATGGGCGTGTGTATGTATGTGTGTGTATATATGTATGCGTGTATGTATGTGTGTATGGATGTGTGTGTGTGTGAATGTATGTATGTGTGTGTGTGTATGTATGAATGTATGTATGTATGTGTGTATGTATGTATGTGTATGTGTGTGTATGTATGTATGCATGTGTATGTATGTAAGTATATATGTATATATGTATATATGTATGTATGTATGTATGTATGTATGTATGTATGTATGTATGTATGAATGTGTGTATGTACGTATATGTGCGTGTATGTATGTATGCATGTATGTAAATGTATGTATGTATGTATCTGTGTGTATGTGTGTGTATGTATGTGTGTATGTGTGTTTATGTATGTGTGTAAGTATGTAAGTATGTTTGTGCATGTGTGTATGTACGTGTGTATGTATGTACATTTGTATGTGTGTAAGTGTGTATGTACGTGTTTGCGTGTGTGTATGCGTGTGTATGTATGTGTGTATGTATAAATATGGATGTGTGTTTATGTGTTCGTGTGCGTGTGCGTGCACGTGTGTACGCGTGCGAGCACGTGCGTTAGTTTGCATGTGCGTGTGTGCGTACGCGCGCGTGCGTGCGCGATCGTGTGTGTGTGTGCATGCGTGTGCGTGTGTGCGCGCGCGTTTGCGCGTGTATGTGCGTGCGTGCGCGTGTGTGTGCGTGAGCGTGTGTGTGCGCGTGGTTCTGCGCATGTTTGTGTCTGTATGTATGTGTGCGTGTGTGTGTCGGTATTTGTGTGTGAGTGTGTGTCTGTATGCATGTGTGCATGTGTGTATTTGTGTGTATGTATGTGTGTGTATATGTGTGTGTACGTCTGTGTTTGTATGTATCTGTGTATGTGTGCTTGTGTGTATGTGTATGTATGTGTATCTGTATGTATGTATGTATGTATGTATGTATGTATGTATGTATGTATGTGTCTATGTGCAAGTATTTATGTATGTGTATTTGTATGTAATTATGTTTGTATATGTATGTATGTGTAAGTGTGTGTATGTGTGTATGTATTTGTGCATGTGTGTATGTATTGGTGTGTATATGTATGTGTTCATGTGTGTATGTATGTATGTGTGTATGTGTGTATACATTTATGCTTGTATGTATGTATGTATTTGTGTATGTATGTATGTATGTGGGTATGTGTGTATGTATGTATGTATATGTGTGTATGTGGGTATGTGTGTATGTATGTGTGTACGTATGTGTGTGTATGTATGTATATGTGTGTATGTGTGTATGTATGTATATGTGTGTGTATGTATGTATGTGTGTGTATGTGTGTGCATGTATGTATTTGTGTATATGTATGTATATGTGTGTCTGTATTTGCGTGTTCGTGTGTGTGCATGTGTGTGTTCATGTGTGTGTGCATGTGTGTGTATGCGTGTGCGTGCGTGCGCGTGCACGTACGTGTGCGTGCACGTGTGTCTGTATGTGTGCTTGTGTGTGTCTGTATGTATGTGTGGATGGGTGTTCCTGTATGTATGTGTGCATGTATGTATGTCAATATTTATATGTGCATGTATGTATGTGTGTATGCGTGTGCGTGTATGTATGTGTATGTGTGTGTTTGTGTGTGTGTGATTATGTATTTATGTGTCTATGTATGTGTTTGTATGTATGTGTGTATGTGTGTGTATGTATATGTGTGTATGTGTGTGTATGTGTGTGTATGTGTGTGTTTATGTATGTATGTGTGTGTATGTATGTATGTGTATGTATGTATGTGTGTTTGTATGTGTATGTATCTGTATATGTGTGTATGTGTGTGTGTATGTACAGACAAGATAGCTTACCATTACTTTGTTTGCGGCTCAATCAGCTGTCCACATATCACGACGATGTCAACCGATACAAAAAAACTAATTTCGATGCTAGATTCAAAAAAACATTTGATAATCTGGTAGCTCATTATGAGTGGAATTCTTTTTTGTCAATAACGTCTTCTAGTGTTCTCTAGGGTAAATTTGTAGAAGCGTTCATGAGCTTAAAAGAAAGTGCGACACGAACGATACACATTAAACAATGTAAATTATATAATAAATGGATGTCAACTTATTTACTTACTGCAATAAAAGAAAAGGACTTGCTTTGGACACAATGTAAGCGTTATCCTAACCGTTCAGATTTGCGAGCCAAGTTTAAGCAAAGCAGAAACAAGGTTAATGCTATGATTCGCTCAGCTATATGAACCTATTTCCGAGCCAAATTTGAGGATGCCAGTAACAGCAGCAAAAAAAAAACCTGGGCGTTACTTAACACCTTTAGAGGCGCATACACTCGCGTCAATTTTTTTAAACTTTTTTTCGAGTCAAGCCAATAACGCACAGGAGATTGCTGATGAAGTTAACAACTTTTTCTCTCGAACAATTGAAAACACAAATTCCCAAGTAGGCCCGTGCACTTTACGTCACAGTGTTAGCGAATCGGCTTATATACCTATATTATCACATGAGGACGTACGATCTATCATTTTCAGTTTGAATTGTAAAAATCTGCTGATATTGATGGTTCTATAACTGACTTGCACCGTAAATTTGAATACACCCATGAAGTTTGGCTAGCACTAATAAATCGCATTATTTTCAGTGGAGAAATTCCCATGAACCTGAAAACATCAATAGTTATACCTCTACACAAATGCGGTGCGCGTGATAAACTTGAAAATTATCCTCCGACATCAATTCTGCCTTCTATAGCAGAAATAGTAGAAAAACATTTCTTGTTAACGATGACAAGCTTTCTCGATGGCCACAACATCTTATCGCCTTGCCAGTATGGTTTTCGACAGGGGAAAAGCACTCAGACGCTATTGGAAGACTTCTCTGATCAGTTCAACGACACATACACACATACATATTGTCACGGGCTAAGTAGATGCCTGAGGATGACGACGACGAAGTGCTGAACGGGAACGTTCTCGGACTGCAGCAGCGTCGTACGCATTAGCTCGCCAGTATATTCGCTAGTACACATTTGTTCACCAGTGTATACTTTATTCCCCGTAACATCAATGTTGGAGGTGCCGGGGACCACTCGCTATACATCCCAACGAGCTGGATCTTCACAGCGGACGGCGCATTGCAGCTACCACGATGACTGACCAGGCTACTCAATGTCAACAAGATCCGTCAGCCCCGCAGCCGATCGTTGTGGTGCAACCTCGTGACCCAGGTCCATTCAACGGCACAAGTGGCATAGACGTCGATGACTGGCTGGTTCAATATGAGCGCGTCAGCAGCAGCAACCATTGGGGTCCGACGCTTATGTTGGCGAACATCATCTTCTACTTGCATGGCACGGCAAAACTCTGGTACGAGACACATCAAGAAGAGTTGACTAGCTGAGACGTCTGTAAGCAGAAATTGCGCTATCTATTTGGGAAACCCATCGGACGTCAAGTGGCCGCAAAGAAAGAGCTTGCGACTCGTGCCCAGACATCCACAGAGCCGTACATCGCGTACATCCAGGACGTGTTGGCTTTGTGCCGCAAGGTCGACAAGGACATGCTCGACGAGGACAAAGTCGGACACATCCTGAAAGGAATTGCGGATGACGCCTTCAATTTTCTCCTGTGCAAGGACTGCTCGATGGTGGAGTCGGTCATCGAAGCATGTCGTCGCTTCGAACAGGCAAAAAGTAGGCGCATAGTTCACCGATTTGACCGCCTTCCCAACACGGCGGCTACGTCCTCTTGCAAAGATTTGCCCTCACTACACCAACCACCAGCGCCAGAAAACGTCACCAGAATAGTCTGTCGGGAACTCGAGGCTATGGCTCCCGCTATGTCTAGCGTCAGCGCGCCAGGACACAACCTCTATGCTGTTTCAATGATACAGGCCGTGGTTCGCCAAGAGATCGCGAATATGGGCATTTCGCCACCTCATCAAAATGCCCCTGCTACTTCCAGCCCGGCTCCAGTCGTTGCGGCTGCCACTCCGAACCGCACGTTCGCGCCACGACGAAACCCAGCTGAATGGCGCACTCATGATGATCGGCCCATATGTTTCACGTGCCATCGGATAGGACACATCGCTCGCCATTGCCGCAGCCGGTGGACCTCATCACCTCGACCGAGCTTCTATGATTGGCGGCCTCGCTCTGAACGTGCACCTTATGCCCCGTCCTACCGTGCTGAGACAGGTGCAGAGCATAATCCAGAACGTCGGACCAGCCGCTCGCCATCTTCCGTGCGTCGTCAGTCCCGCTCGCCCCAACCCCGCCGTTCTCGGTCTCCCTACGACCGTCGCTCGGAAAACTAGCCGGTGCAGCCCCCGGAGGTGACGCTGCATACACGACTTGGACTGCGAATCCTCTGATTACTCCCGACCAGTGATGCAACCTCCTTACAATTCTCGTTGATGGTTTACCTATAACTGCTCTTATTGATACCACTGCACAAATATCTGTGATGAGCTCAGACCTCCGCCGCCGCCTCCAAAAAGTTCTGACGCCTGCGATTGCACCTACCGTTCGTACAGCGGATGGGAGTACTCCTGCTGTGCTTGGAATGTGCACTGCACGATTAACAATTTCTGAGCATCAAACTTCAGTTCTGTTCGCTGTACTGAAAAATTGCCCTCATGACCTCGTCCTTGGACTCGACTTTCTGACTTCACACGCTGCGCTCATTGACTGTTCCAAAGGTCTTCTTCGGCTCGAACTACCATCTTTTTCGGAGACTGTCTCTACCAGCCCACCTCGTCTACGCTCTGTCAATTTCCTCAGACTTCCGCCGCAAGCCGCAGTCCAAGTCCAACTCTCGCGATACCTGCAGTACCCGATGGTGATTATGTTGCTGCCCCAATTTCTGACGTCGTCATGACACGCAATGTTGCACTCCCCAACACGGTGGTTACCGTTAAAGACAACCGAACTTCATTTCCCGTCCTCAATTTCGGCCTCTCAGCGCAAGTTATTCCTCGCGGCATGTCACTTGCGCATCTTACACCACTGGCCGACCACACAGTTTCCGCTCTAATCACCAATTCGCCACCCGATTTCTCATCAACGTCATTCTCGTCACGTTCCTGTTCCGACCTTTTCAAGCCAATGCTATATGACAAGCTCACCTCTGAACAAGCCTCTGCTTTCTGCCGTGTGCTTGCTTCTTATCAGGACATCTTTGACTTCGACGACCGTAATTTGGGCCAGACATCTGTGGTAACCCATCGCATCGACACCGGTGACGCTCGACCCATTCGCCGACGACCCTACCGTGTGTCAGCCCCGGAGCGTGCTATTATACAGCAGGAAGTCGATAAAATGCTTGATAAGGGCACAATCGAACCCTCATCTAGTCCCTGGTCCTCACCCGTTGTACTTGCTAAAAAGAAGGACAATAGCTGGAGATTCTGTGTTAATTACCGCCATCTCAACCATATTACCAAGAAAGATGTCTATCCCCTACCGCGCATAGATGATGCACTCGATTGCTTGCACGGTGCCAAATATTTCTCTTCAATAGACCTTCGCTCAGGCTACTGGCAGATCGCTGTGGACGACAAAGACAGAGAGAAGACGGCCTTCGTGACTCCTGATAGACTTTATCAGTTCAAGATGATGCCTTTTGGATTATGCAATGCCCCGGCGACATTTGAGCGCATGATGGACTCTCTCCTTCGAGGCATGAAGTGGACCATCTGTCTCTGCTATCTTGACGAGGTTATTGTTTTTTCGACTACTTTCGACGAACATCTTACCCGTCTGTCCGCAGTGCTCGATGTTTTTCGACGTGCCAACTTGCAACTTAACTCGTCCAAATGCCGCTTTGGGCAACGCCAAATCTGCGTAATCGGCCATCTTGTTAACGCTGCGGGCGTTCAACCAGACCCTGCGAAAGTCCGAGCAGTTCGCGACTTCCCCACACCCTGCTCAGCCAAGGAAGTCCGAAGTTTTCTGGGACTGTGCTCCTATTTCCGTCGTTTTGTCGAGAAGTTCGCTGAAGTAGCCCGTCCTCTAACCTGCCTCCTCAAAACGGATGTCGCATTCACCTGGGGCCAACAGCAAGCAAACGCCTTCTCGTCGCTCGTTGACATTCTCACCAATCCACCAGTCCTAGCACACTTCGACCCATCTGCCGCCGGACCCATCTGCCGCCGGAAAGGGGATTTTCCCCTTTTTGCCTACTGTTCGGTTATGACCCGCCTTTGCCCATGGACACCATGCTCCAATCTGACGCCGCCTCATCAACTGCTTATGCTCGTGATGCCCTGGCCCGAGCTCACATCGCCCGCCAAGTCGCCCGGGATCGTTTAGGTGCCTCGCAGCTTAACCAAAAGAGTGCTTACGATCGCCGGCACCGCGACGTACAGTACTCTCCGGGGTCACTCGTCTTGCTGTGGTTACCATCACGTCGTGTTGGTCTCAGCGAAAAACTAATGTCCCGTTACGTTGGCCCCTACCGCGTCATACGCAAGGTCACCAGCGTGACCTATGAGATAGCTCCACTCCATACCACGTCAGTACGAGCTTCAGTCCCGACCGATATAGTGCACGTCTCACGGCTTAAGCCATACTTCTCACGCATCGAGAACCGATCGCACCGGGACGGTGCTTCTGCCACCGGCGGGTAATGTCACGGGCTAAGTAGACGCCTGAGGATGACGACGACGAAGTGCTGAACGGGAACTTGCTCGGACTGCAGCAGCGTAGTACGCATTAGCTCGCCAGTATATTCGCTAGTACACTTTGTTCACCAGTGTATACTTTATTCCCCGTAACATCATGTATGGGTGTATGTGTATGTTTGTATGTGTGTGTATGTATGTATGATTGTGTGTATGTGTATATGAGTGTATGAATATTGCCGCGACAGGTTGGTCTTAGTTCAAGTAGCCCGCCGCAATCATCATGGAAGAGCACCAGCAAGACCCGGCTGGCATGCGCCACGCGTTCGTGCGCTCCAACAACGAGGAAGAGGAAGTTAGTTGAATCTGTGCCTCTCGGCTACTCGGACTCGACGACAATATTCATTAGACTTGTGGGTACAAGTTCGCCCAAATAAAGTTGCTTGTTTTTTAGCCTGTCTGCCTCAGCATCGCTACATTTCTGGTGGAGGTGCTGGGTATGAATCGAAGTCTCGCCAGCTCAAGACAGCGTAGCCCCGACGACCAGCGTATCAACTCCGTGGAAGTGACTCCTGTACACCAGAGGGCAAGTCGCCGTCTTCGAGGTGACTCACCGGAGTTCGGTCCTCTTCACTTCACACCAAGGGGAATTCAAACTATGGATGCCACCACTATGACTACCCAGGTACCACCGGCACAAGTGTTCATTAGCCAACCGCACCAGCCGCCAGTATTCCACGGCGACTCGTACGAGGATGTTAAAGATTGGCTGGACCTGTTCGAGAGAGTGGCAAGCTTGAATGGATGGGACGAAAGAGAGAAGCTCTGCGCGTATACTTTGCCCTGGAAGACTTCGCAAAGACATGATATGAGAACCATGAAACTTTGTTGTCTACCTGGGAGGTATTTCGACGACAAGCGGTGGCTACGTTCGCGAGCGTAGACCGAAAAAAAAAAGCGGAAGCTGCTCTTCAATCCAGGAACCAGCTCACAAACGAGAGTCCTGCCATGTACATTGAGGACATGGTCCGTCTGTTCAAGCATGCGGATTACAACATGGCTGAGAATAAGAAGGTGCGCCATCTAATGCGCGGAGTGAAGCAAGAGCTGTTCGCCGTTCTCGTCCGCAACACTCCAAGCACTGTTGCTGAGTTTTATTCGGAAGCGACGGTCATCGAAAAAACACTAGAACAACGCCCTCGGCAGTACAAACGGAATCTTAACTGCGCATCTGCACAGGTATTCTCTGGAGGCGTGCGAAACGACGTTGAAGCCCTGCGAAAGCTCATTAGATCAGTTATTAGGGAAGAACTGAGCAGACTGCAAATGCACCAGACTCCAACTGCACTATCTGTTACAGACGTTGTTCGTGACGAACTGAGGCAGGTCATACGAGAACCAGAGCGTGAGCTGCAGCCGGTTCGGCCTATCTGAACGTACTCTGAGGTTCTCTGACAACCCACAGTACACAACAATGCAGCAGTTGCGATGGCGGCGACTCCTCTCCCATGTACAGCACGCAGCGCACCTCGTCCACTGGAACCAACGGCTACCTATCTGCCCCCAGGAGCACGTAGCACGCATCGCTATGTGGAGCCTAGGCCCAGGAAAAGTGACGTCTGGCGTGATCACGAGCGCAGGCCTCTTTGGTGCCATTGTGGCGAAGCGGGTCATTTGTACAGATTCTGCCCTTACCGACAGGATGAATTAAGAGGCTTCCCGTCGTATGCACCGTGCCCCCGAAACGGCGAACGACCAGCGGAGACTGAGGAGTACTTGTCCATGCGCAGAACTCTCCACTTCTACGCCAACGTCGGTCACGGTCACCATCGCCTATGCGCGCTGGTCATCCAGCCCACGTGCACCTTCGAGGCAGCCTGGTTATCGCTCTCCATGTCCACTACCGGAAAACTGAAGCAAGCGACCTGTGGAGGTGAGGCCGCTGATAACATCAATTACGAAGATCCTCCAATATGGCTTGAGGGCGACGACGGTGTATTTCCGGTAAATGGGTGCAGCCACGAAAGCGTTACTTCAGATTTGCGGTTGAGAATGGAAGGATGGGAGCTGAATGCCTTAGTCGACACCGGTGCTGATTATTCAGTGATAAGTCACAAGATGATGAAGAAGTTAAACAAAGTTGTGACACAGTGGAGTGGATCGCAGATACGCACGGCAGGTGGTCACATTATTACGCCCCTTGGCAGATGCCCCGCAAGACTTGAAATACGGCGCTTTATTTACGTTGCCGATTTCATTGTGCTACCAGAATGTTCAAGATACCTCATTATAGGAATGGAGTTTTTGCGAGCTAATGGGGCCGTAATTAACCTGCGTAGGTCCAGCGTGTCGTTTTCGACTGAACGAGCTATACCTGTGGAGGAATCTGAGGAGCGACGCCTAACTGCTCTACGCGTTGTTCATGATGACGTAACTGTGCCGCCACGCTGCAGTCTAATGGTGCTCGTAGAGAATGACGCATTTTACAACCGCGAAGGCATAGCGGATACAAATGTAGGGCTGTTTTTGAAAAAAAGGTGTCTGCGTAGCACGGGGTCTTGTTCACTTGACGAATGGCCGTGTAGATGTCCTACTTACGAATTTCTCCAATGAACTTCAACACGTCGCTCAAGGCACGGCTATTGCCTATTTACACGACTTCTGTATGGCGACCGAACTATGCAGCTTAACCACGTCAACCACTCGACCAGCGGCCTGCAACATCGACACATCCGTGACCGTCAACCAGAGGCTTCCGGACAGTCAAAAGAAACAGATTTACGCCTTAGTAAAAGAATTATCTGATTGCTTTTCGATTGCCTCGAAGGTCCAGCGCACGTCAATTACGAAACACAGAATTATAACGTAAGACGACACGAGGCCTATATGCCAGCATCCATATCGAGTGTCACAGAAAGAACGGAGAATAATTAAGAAGCACAAGTGGAGGAAATGCTTTCGGATGATGTCATCCAGCCTTCGAATAGTCCATGGGCGTCCCACGTAGGGCTCGTTAAGAAGAAAGACAACACGATTCTGTGTCGACTACCGAAAACTCAACAGTGTAACTAAACGAGATGTCTGCCCCTTGCCACGTATTGACGATACACTAGATCGGCTGCGATCCGCAAAGTTTTTCTCCTCCTTGGATCTGAAAAGCGGATATTGGCAAATAGAGGTAGACGAGCGGGACCGTGAAAAAACGGCATTCGTAACGCCAGATGGCCTCTACGAATTCAAAGCGCTTCCATTCGGCCTCTGTTCCGCGCCAGCGACGTTCCAGCGAATGATGGACACTCTCCTCGCGGGATTGAAATGGCAGTCACGCCTAGTGTATTTGGATGACGTGGTGGTATTTTCTGCAACGTTCGACAAACATCTAGAGCGACTGCGCACTGTATTACAAGCCATCCGGTCAGCAGACATGACAATCAAAGCCGAAAAATGCCACTTCTGCTTCGAAGAGCTGAGATTCCTTGCACATGTGATTAGTTCTGACGGTGTTAGTTCTGATCCAGAAAAGACAGCCGCTGTTCAGAGGTTCCCTACACCCAAAGACAAAAAATCAGTGCGTCGATTTTTGGGTTTATGTGCCTACTATAGGCGATTTGTGGAAAGAGGCACTCATACACTCAAAGATTGTGGAATCTCTTACAAAACTAACGAAAGACGACGTGCCCTTCACATGGGAAAGCGAACAACAGAAAGCTTTTGATGAATTGAGAAAACGGCTACAGAGTTCACCAATACTTGCCCATTTTGATGAGACAGCTGACACATAAGTCCATACCGATGCCAGCAATGTCGGCCTCGGCGCCATCCTGGTCCAGTGGCAAAATGGTCACGAGAAAGTGTTAGCCTATGCCAGCCACAAACTCTCAAAAGCTGAGGCAAACTACTCTGCTACTGAAAAAGAGTGGCTCGCAGTAATCTGGGCAATAAATAAGTTTCGACCCTACCTTTATGGTAGAACATTCAGAGCTGTCAGTGACCACCATGCTCTATGCTGGCTAGCAAATCTCAAGGATCCGTCAGGTCGACTAGCCAGATGAGCCTTAGGCTGCTGGAGTATGACATTACGGTCGTATACGAATCTGGAAGGAAACACAGTGATGCCGACTGCCTGTCACGCTCGCCCGTTGATCCAAGTGTACTTGAAGAGGAAGACTTCCCGTTTCTAGGCGTTGTCGACGCATCCGAAATCGCTCAAGAACAACAAGATGACCCGGATTTGCTGGCGCTTATACAACACCTACAGGGTCTCGACGTTCAAGTTCCTCGCATATTCTCCAGAAGGCTCTCCACGTTCTGCCTTCGAGGAAGTGTCCTTTATAGGAGGAACTTTGAACCTAATGGTGAAACGTTTTTACTAGTCATGCCCCCAGCCATGCGACAGGAAATTCTTCATGCATGCCATGACGAGCCAACATCTGGCCACATGGGTGTGAGCCGGACATTTGCCAGGATTCGCCTGAAGTGCTATTGGCCTAAGCGCTACGTGAAAACTTGTCGTCAATGTCAACGGCGCAAAACTCCAGCCGTAAAACCAGCCGGCCTTCTCCATTCAATTGACCATCAATATGTGTGTGTATGTGTTTGTGTATGTATCTGTGTGTGTATGTATGAATGTATGTATGTGTGTATGTATTTATGCGTATGTGTGTGTATGTATGTATGCATGTGTGTATGCATGTGTGTATGTATGTATGTATGTATGTATGTATGTTATGTATGTATATGTGCGTGTATGTATGTGTGTATGTATGGATGCGCGTGTATGTATGTATGCATGTATGTCTATGTATGTATGTATGTATGTATGTATGTATGTATGTATGTATGTATGTATGTATGTATGTATGTATGTATGTATGTACGTATGTACGTATGTATGTATGTATGTATGTATGTATGTATGTATGTATGTATGTATGTACGTATGTATGTATCTGTGTGTATGTGTGTGTATGTATGTGTGTATGTGCGTGTATCTGTATGTATGTATATGCATGTGTGTATATGCATGTGTGTAATTGTGTGTGTGTGTGTACGTATGTGTGTGTATTTATGTGTGCGTATGTATGTGTGTGTATATGTATGTGTGTATATGTGTGTGTGTGCGTATGTGTGTATGTCTGTATGTATGTGTGTATGTGTGTAAGTATGTATGAATGTGTGTATGTACGTGTGTATGTACGTGTTTGCATGTGTGTGTATGCGTGTGTATGTGCGTGTGTGTATGTGTGTATGTATGGGTTTGTGTATGTATGTGTGTATGTATAAGTGTAGATGTGTCTTTATGTGTGTGTGTGCGTGTGCGTGTACGTGTCTATGCGTGCGAGTGCGTGCGTTAGTTTGCATGTGCGTGTGTGCGTGCGTGCGCGATCGTGTGCGTATGTGCATGCGTGTGCGTGTGTGTGCGCGCTTGCGCGCGTGCGTGTATGTGCATGCGCGCGTGTATGTGCGTGCGTGCGCGTGTGTGCATGCGCGTGTGTGTGCGTGAGCGTGTGTGTGAGCGTGGGTGTGCGCGTGTTTGTGTATGTGCGTGTTGGCATGTGTGTCTGTATGTATGTGTGTGTGTGCGTCTGTATGTGTGCATGTTTGTATGTGTGTGTGTGTGTGTCTGTATTTGTGTGCGAGTGTGTGTCTGTATGCATGTGTGCTTGTGTGTATGTGTGTGTATGTATATGTGTGTATGTGTGTGTACGTGTTTGTATGTATGTGTGTATGTGTGCATGTGTGTGTATGTGTATGTATGTATGTGTATGTGTGTGTATTTATGTATGTATGTGTCTATGTGCATGTTTGTATGTGTATGTGCATGTATTTATGTATGTGTATGTGTATGTAAATTATGTGTGTATATGTATGTACGTGTAAGTGTGTGTATGAGTGTATGTATGTGTGTATGTAGTAGTGTGTATAGGTATGTGTTCATGTGTGTATATATGTATGTGTGTATGTGTGTATACATGTATGTATGTATGTGTGTATGTATATATCTATGTATGTGGGTATGTGTGTATGTGTATGTATGTTTGTGTACGTATGTGTGTGTATGTATGTATATGTGTGTGTATGTATGTATGTGTGTGTATGTGTGTGTATATGTATGTATGTGTGTATGTATGTGTGTGTGTCTGTATTTGTGTGTTCGTGTGTGTGCATGCGTGTGCGTGTGTGTGTATGCGTGTGCGTGCGTGTGCGTGTGCGTGTGTGCGTGCGCGTACGTGTGCGTGTGTGTGTGTCTGTATGTGTGCTTGTGTGTGTCTGTATGTATGTGTACATGTGTGTTCCTGTATGTATGTGTACATGTATGTATGTGTGCATGTATGTATGTCAATAATTATATGTGCATGTATGTATGTGTGTATGTGTATGTGTGTATTTGTGTGTGTGTATGTGTGTGTATGTGTATGTGTGTATGTGTGTGTATGTGTGTGTGTACGTATGTATGTGTGTTTGTATGTGTATGTATCTGTACATGTGTGTATGTGTGTGTGTATGTACGTGTGTATGTACAGACGAAGATAGCTTACCACTACTTCGTTTGCGGCTCAATCAGCTGTCCACATATCACGACAATGCCAACCGATACAAAAAAACTAATTTCGATGCTAGATTCAAAAACATTTGATAATCTGGTAGCTCATTATGACTGGAATTTTTTTTGTCAAAAACGTCTCCTAGTGATCTCTAGGATAAATTTGTAGAAGCGTTCATAAGCTTAAAAGAAAGTGCGACGCGAACGATACACATTAAACAACGTAAATTATATAATAAATGAATGTCAACACATTTACTCACTGCAATAAAAGAAAAGGACTTGCTTTGGACACAATGTAAGCGTTATCCTAACTGTTCAGACTTGCGAGCCCAATTTAAGGATGCCAATAACAGCAGCAAAAAAACCTGGGCGTTAATTAACACCTTTAGAGGCGAATACACTCGCGTCAATATTTTGAATAACTTTTTTTTGAGTCAAGCCAAACGCACAAGAGATTGCTGATGAATTTGAAAACTTTTTCTCTCGAACAATTCAAAACACAAATTCCCAAGTAGGTCCGTGCACTTTACGTCGCAGTGTTAGCGAATCGGCTTATATACCTATATTATCACATGAGAACTTACGATCTATCATTTTCAGTTTGAAGTGTAAAAAATCTGCTGCTATTGATGGTTTTATAACTGACTTGCAGCGTACATTTGAATACACCCATGAAGTTCTGCTAGCACTAATAAATCACATTATTTCAAGTGGAGAAATTCCCATAAACTTGAAAACATCAATAGTTATTCCTCTGTACAAATGCGGTGCGCTTGATAAACTTGAAAATTATCCTCCGACATCAAATCTGCTTTCTATAGCAGAAATAGTAGAAAAACTTTTCTTGTTAATGATGACAAGCTTTCTCGATGGCCACAACATCTTATCACCTTGCCAGTATGGTTTTCGACAGGGGAAATGCACTCAGACGCTATTGAAAGAATTCTCTGATCAGTTGAACGACACATACACACATACATATGTGTATGTGTATGTGTGTATGTATGTATGATTGTGTGTATGTGTATATGAGTGTATAAATATATGTATGTATGTATGTTTGCTTGTATGAATGTATCTATGTATGTATGTATGTATGTATGTAGTATGTATGTATGTATGTATGTATGTATGTATGTATGTATGTATGTATGTATGTATGTATGTATGTATGTATGTATGTATGTATGTTGTATGTATGTATGTATGCATGTATGTGTGTGTGTTGATTTATGTGTGTGTATGTGTGTGTATGTGTGTATTTATGTGTGTACGTGTATGTATGTATGTATGTAGGTATGAACGTGTGTGTATGCGTGTGTTTGTATGTGTGTGTATGTATGTATGTGTGTATGTTTGTATGTATGTATGTATGAACGTGTGTGTGTATGCGTGTGTTTGTATGTGTGTGCATGTATGTATGTGTGTATGTATGTATGTAAATTTATACACACTGAAAAACAGAAACATGTTCAAGAATCAACAGAGCGATTTCTCTTCACCTGGATTCAGTACTAAAAATTGCTTAAAGAAAAAATATGATGACATGATACTTCGCTCGTACAATGTTCACACGAACACACATATTAAAATCAACCAGGTGATTCCGTTTGCATAATACAAAGTTCATTTTCGACAAGGGTTAGAAATTTTGCTAATTCGGTAGTGCTGGAGATACTCGGATCCAGTTTATTCCATTCATTAGTGGCTAACGGAAAGAATGAGTACTTAAAGCAGTTTGTGTTGAAGGAGTATTCGTTAAGTCTCATTGGGTGTTTTTGGCGTGTTGTTCTAGTTTGATCAAACGTAAGATAGGCGGATACATCAATGTTTAAATGACCATGTATTAATTCATGTATGAATTTTGCACGTGCTAACCTTGTTCTATTCATTAGAGTAAGTAATCCAGCTTTTTTCATTAGTTTAGTCGGAGAATATGTCTGTCTGTACTTGTTGTAAATGAACCTCATAGCTTTCCTTTGTATTCCTTCCAGTTTCGTGATTTGCTGTTTTGTGAATGGTGACCAAATAATATTACCGTATTCAAGTAATGATCGCACAAGGGAAGTGTATGCAAGCAGTTTTAGAGAAGGCGGGGCCTGGCGAAGCCGGTATCTGAGTGTAAACAAGCGGCGTAGTGCAGCTGAAGTAACGTAACTTATGTGTGCATCCCATCTTAGATCTTCAGTTATAATAATTCCAAGATATTTATGCTGACTTACTCTAGTTATGGGAATGTCATTAATGGTGTAAAGAAAATTTGACCTAGTTTTTTTTCGACTTACTGATAAAATTGTACACTTGTTTACATTAAGTGACATCTGCCATTTACGGCACCAGCAGGAAACATCTTGTGAAGCACTATTTAAAGCTACATGGTCCTCCGTTGAGTTTATTTCTCGATATAGCACGCAGTCATCCGCGAATAATTTGATTTTTTCCTTAATATTTGTAGGCAAATCATTAATAAAGAGAAGAAACAAAATTGGCGCCAGCACACAGCCCTGCGGAACTCCAGATGTGACGGAGGTGGTAGCAGAGGTTTCATCGTTAAATTCCACATACTGTGTAGGATCAGTAAGATAATTTTTGATCCAGTTAAGAACAGTAGAATTTCCTAAGGTGGCCTCAAGTTTTTTAAGTAGTTTCTTGTGTGATACCTTGTCGAATGCTTTGGCAAAATCGAGAAAGATTAGATTAGTTTGTTTTTGGTTGTCAATACTCTGGGATACCTCATGTGTTAATTCCACTAATTGGGTTATGGTTGAAAGACCTCGGCGAAAGCCATGCTGATAGGGAGATAATATACGTTTTTCTTCTAGGAAAACAGTTATTTGTTTAAGAATTATGTGCTCCAGGATTTTACTGATTGTACATGTCAGGGATATAGGTCTAAAATGATATATCTATCATTTCCGCATCCTCCTTTATGCACAGGAACAACTTTGGCCTTTTTCCACTCTAGAGATAAAGAGCACGTTGATAGTGATTTGTTAAACATGACGCACAGATATTTAGCTAGCACCTCTGCATATCTTACAAGAAAGATGTTAGGAATGTTGTCAGGCCCTGCTCCTTTTTTTGTGTCCAAGTTTAACAAGAGATTTATGACACCGGCCTCATTGACAATAATCGGTTCCAGGGTACCTTCCGCACTAGTGTCGATGTCTGGAATGTTTCCGTCATCGACAGTGAATACAGACTTGAAATAGTTGTTCATTTTGTCTGCAGTGATCGGGTTATCTTTTTCCGGGGGTGTGTTGCTTTTGTTGTTTTTTGCAGGCTTTAGGTAGCTTCAAAACTTGCTGGGGGAATTTTTTAGAAAATTTGGCAACGTTTTTGTGAAATAGTTGCTCTTCGCTGTTTTGATTTTTGTTTTTAGGTCACTCACAGCAGCAGTCAAATTATTTACTGTTACTGCTCCGGGTTTTCGTTTCATTTTCTTTCGTATTCGCTTTACTTTGCGTTTCGCATGTATTACCTCACGTGTTATCCACGGGTTGTGTTTCTTAATTTTTTTCACTCTAAGAGGTACAAAGGTATTAATACAGTGGTGCATAATTTCTTTTCACTGAGACCATAATATTTCAATGGTCATGGAACTATTATTTGACAATTCTTCGAAGGACGGAAACTTTATAATTAGATAATTTAGTATGCTGGTGTCGTCAGCATATTTAAAATCCAGGTAAGTAATTTTTATGTTCGTTGGTTCTATTTTATCACGAAAGGGGACAGTGCACAAAGTGAGCTTGTGATCAGATATGCCATCCATAACTTCAATCTTTGTTTCATCGACTGGGAACTGGTTACTCAAGAATATAAGGTCAAGAATATTTGAAGTTTCTCCCTGAACACGTGTTGGTTGGTTGACTACTTGGTAAAGATTAAATCGCAGCATTGTGTCGATAAGGGCATCTGAGCATGCGGAATGAAATTTCATGGATTGCCAGTCGATATCAGGAAGGTTAAAATCACCCAACAAGATGAATCTTGCGCTTTGTATGTTTTGTTCTATGTAGTAGTAGAGCGATTGCATGCTATCTTCGCCAGAAGTAGGACTGCGATAGCAGCAGCCCACAATTGTTGTGTGAAGGCCAAAATTCAGTTTCAAAAAGACAGCTTCTACACCTTCAACCTCTGGCAGCACAGTGTATTGTATTTCGCGTTTTATCATTAACGCTACTCCACCGCCTCGTGTCGGTCTGTCCTTCCGTATTATATTGTAATTTGGGGGCGTTACTTCACTATCTAGAATGTCATTATTTAACCAGGTTTCGGTTAAAGCAACAAAGTCTGGCTCAAGGTCGAGAAGTAGGCATTCAAGAGATTTTAATTTGTTTAAGACACTTCGGCAATTCACATTTATAAACATCAACTGGGGCGGTTTCGAGTGCGAGACGCCGGTCCGTCGCTTGGCAGGTTTTTTTTCCAGTTGAGGGATTTTTTGCCTCGCCAATCATCACCTTATCGTTTACGGTGTCATCCCAGCGATAAAGAATACGGTCTATACTAATTTTGTCGTAGACAAGATGTACCTTTTGCCCGGATTTCTTATTTGGCTTTGCCGAGTCCCACAATTTTTTCCTTATATTACGCACACGCTGGGAAAAGTCTTCACTAATTGATATGTCGGTATCCTTTAGTTTATGACAGTTTTTCAAAATCTTTGTTTTGTCTCGATAATCAAGGAGTTTGAAAATTATTGGTCTAGTTTTGTTCGCGCTTGGTTTACCGAGCCGATGTATCCTTTCGATTGAAACAGGTTCAATTTTCAGAACACCTTTCGCAACTGTATTGTTTATTACTTGCTCTAGTGATTCCTCGTCTTCTTTTTCATCCTCAGGGATGCCATACACTATCAAGTTACTTCTTCTTGACCGGTTTTCTAATTCATCCAGATTTAATTCTAGGCCTGATACTACTTTTTCTAAGGCGGAAACTTTTGTGGTGCAGTCCAGTACTTTTTGATCTAAGGCAGCCAGTTTTTCTAATTTGGACTCAATAGCGGTTAGTCGTTCTTCTTTAATTTTTTTAATATCACCAGCAATTTGCGTTAGTTGCTGAGAAATTAGTTTTAAGTCGGGCCCGGGGTTCGTCTCGACGTATCCTGCTAGTAATAACAGGTCCCTCAAATAGCAGGACAAGTTACACAAGGGATCACAAAGGAACCTTGGGCACGACAGCACAATCAAGAAGAGGCGGTCAGAACGTATGCATTCGCCGTAGCGTTTTCTCACCTGTACGACATACAAGAAGGGATTAGCGCTCTGCATGCTTCGGGTGCCGCCGTGCCCATTAATCACCGTCGCTTGGGGGGCCGTATTTATATCCAGGGTTGTCGACGTTGAGTGAGGCACCGAGGGGGCGCTGAAGATGGCGCCGGCGCAGTACGTCGCTGAACCCAACGGGTCCAACTTGTAGGGCCGGCCATCCAGACCAACCGGCGCGTGTAGCACGTGGCGGGCTTTATCACGGCCTGAATTTGCTGTCCACGCTGTCGTCGGTTTATGTATGTATGTATGTATGTATGTATGTATGTATGTATGTATGTATGTATGTATGTATGTATGTATGTATGTATGTATGTATGTATGTATGTATGTATGTATGTATGTATGTATGTATGTATGTATGTATGTATGTATGTATGTATGTATGTATGTATGTATGTATGTGTCTATGTGCATATATGTGTATGTGTTTGCATTTACGTATGTGTATGTGTATGTATTTGTGTGTATATGTATGTATGTGTAACTGTGTGTATGTGTGTATGTATGAGTGTGTACATGTATGTATTTATGTGTGTGTATGTATGTATATCTGTATGTATGTATGTATGTATGTATGTATGTATGTATGTATGTATGTATGTATGTATGTTTGTATGTATGTATGTATGTATTATGTATGTATGTATGCACGTATGTATGTATGTATGTATGTATGTATGTATGTATGTATGTATGTATGTATATCTGTATGTATGTATGTATGTATGTATGTACGTGGACGTTAGGTAGGGTTGGAGGGAGACGAGGAGGAAGAGGAGGTAATAAATAAAGAATATGGCTGACACCCCAGCCTAGTACTGTGTATTATTATAAATTGGCGCAGCCGCGTATACTTTCTGTGGGGACATTCAAGATGTGGGTTGACTTCAGCACTGGAGCAAATCAACGTTGTGGCATCCGGATCTTGACCACAACGCCTCAAGATGAAGAGGAACTAGCTCTTCCGGAAGCAGTGAGCACTGACGCATTTGTTTCCTATCTAAGCACTGAAATGAAGCTCACTCCAGACCATTTACTTGCTAAAAGAACGGTGAGGATCAACATGAAACTTCAGGATTACGAGAATTTCGTGCTGACTCCAGTAACAAACGACGCGAAGCCTGCTACCGCTGTTTCTTTGAGCTCATCAACAAGTTTTTTTGAACTGCACCAAGAACAGAATAGGCAGCAAAATGATTTAATACGCTTGCTTGTAAACTCGACGGAAAGATTAAGCAGACCGTGTCGCGAACAAGTGAAGCCAGACATTTTCGACGGAGAGTCTAGTAGTCCCGAGTCCTGGCTCACGTTTCACGAGTATGCTTGCAATTAAAACTACTGGCACAGCGACGAAGATAAAGTGAAAAACATGCGACTATTCTTATCGAGCATAGCAAAGAGTTGGTACGAATGGCGTCTCAACGCTCACAGCAACAAACCATGGACAGAGTGGAAAGCAAGCTTTCTTAGCTCCTTCAGCGAGAACAAGGTGCTGCTATGGGACAAAGAAATCAAGTTCAAATACAGGTCTGGATCTGCATTCAGCTATTGTTATGAGAAAAGGCACTTGTTACAGCTGGCGGACTCATCTTTGCCTGAGACGTCTGTGGTTCCGCTTATCATTCATGGTTTAAGTCCGGACCTCCAGAAGCAGATACAAATGCAAGGACCCAAGACGGTCGAAGAACTTCTGCAGGGAATGCAAAACCTCTACCTCCAGGACCTAGGAACCCAGCGTGAACTCATGTTACCTGCTGCAAGGCATACCGGGGCCACACGAGCTGAGGAACGACGCCCGCTTGCAAGTTAGAGACCTGCTGCAACACCCATATCCTTTGTCAACGCAACATTGTTGTGGGAGGGACTGAAGAACTTAAGTTCCATAACGGAAAGCTCACAGTCCCAAAAAAAATGGTGCCTTGAATTTTGCAGCTCTATCAAGACTCCCCGCTCTCAGGTGAACATGACGGCTTTTGGAGGACACATCACAAGATTTGTCGGCGTTTCCAATGGAAACACATGAAAGAGGACCTTCAACGGTATGCTCAGTCTTGTGATCAATGTAGAGTTCACAAAGCCAAGTACCTTCAGAGAACAGACGAGATGGTTTTGCATCAGCAATCCGACGTACCATTCGAACTCATTCATCTGGATTTCGCAGAGCTCAAGATGAAGGCTGCAGGAGTGAGAAGAACGCAGTCTTTCCTAGTGGCAATG
This sequence comes from Rhipicephalus annulatus, assembly GCA_013436015.1. NCBI lineage: Eukaryota > Metazoa > Arthropoda > Arachnida > Ixodida > Ixodidae > Rhipicephalus > Rhipicephalus annulatus. The sequence goes on along the minus strand of WOVY01001053.1, from coordinate 710,712 downwards.
GGCCAGTGCACAAGAAAAGTGGCTGCACGGCCGGGAAGGGAAGACGCAAATAATGTGATCGCTCTTTTGAGTCGAGAGATGTTCAAGAATACGAAAATAGTAATATCAGACAATTGGCCAGCGTTTCTCAGTCAGCGCTTGCAAGATAGGGCGAACGAACGAGGAGTTGTATTGCGACGCTGCGCTCCATACCATCCTGCAGGAAATGGCATGGCTGAAAGAATCATTTTGAATTTGAAGCAGTTCATTTCCATGTATCCAGGTTTTCAAGGTGGATGGAAGTGCTCCTTGGAGGCAGCTGTTGCTCATCACAATCGGTCGCACACTGCGAGCGTCGGCTGTAGCCCATATTTTGCAGCTTTCGGAAAGGTACCAGTGCTTCCTGCTGATCAAGAACTTTGCACTGCAGACCACCTGCAATTGTGCGAAAAACAAAAACTTCGGAAGCCTACCAGCGATACCGGGAAAGTATGAAGAGGAACTTTGACCGTCGGCACAACACGTGGATACCTCAGATACAACTGAACGATCTGGTGCTTGTCGGAGAAGGCCTTCCCGGCACAAAGCAGGTGTATATGGGACCTTATCGCAAGGTGCAGATCGCAATGCAACATGGTGTTCTCAAAAGGGTCGGTTACACCAACGATGATGGTGTGCTGGAATTTGGAGGGAAAGTGTACTTGGACGTTAGGCAGGGCTGGAGTGAGACGAGGAGGAAGAGGAGGTAAGAAATAAAAAAGATGGCTGACACCCCAGCCTAGTACTGTGTATTATTACATCTATGTATGTGGGTATGTGTGTATGTGTGTATGTATGTATGTGTGTGTATAGATGTATGTATGTATGTATGTATGTATGTATGTATGTATGTATGTATGTATGTATGTATGTATGTATGTATGTATGTATGTATGTATGTATGTATGTATGTATGTATGTATGTATGTATGTATGTATGTGTGTATGCATGTATGTGCGTGTATGTGCGTGTATGTATGTGTGTGTTTATGTATGTGTGTATGTATGTATATGCATGTCTATGTACGTTCATGTGTGTAATTTTGTGTGTGTATGTATGAGTATACGTATGTGTGTATGTGTGTATGTATGCGTGTATGTTGTGTATGTATGTGTGTAAGTATGTATGTATGTGTATGTACGTGTGTATGTATGTACGTGTTTGCATGTGTGTGTATGTGTGTGTGTGCGTGTGTGTATGTGCGCGATCGTGTGCGTGTGTGCATGCGTGGGCGTGTGTGTGCGTGCGTGCGTGCGTGCGCGTGTGTGTGCATGCGCGTGTGTGTGTGCGTGAGCGTGTATGTGCGCGTGGGTGCGCGTGTTTGTGTATGTGCGTGTTGGCATGTGTGTCAATATGTATGTGTGCGTGTGTGTGCATCTGTATGTATGCGTGTTTGTATGTATGTATATGTGTGTGTGTGTGTCTGTGTGTGTGTATGCATGTGTGTGTGTCGGTATTTGTGCGTGTGTGTGTCTGTATGTATGTGTGCATGTGTATGTGTGTGTATGTATGTGTTTGTATGTATGTGTGTAAGTATGCATGTGTGTATGTGAATGTATGTATGTGTATGTGTGTGTATTTATGTATGTATGTATGTATGTGTCTACGTGCATGTATGTGTATTTCCTTGTATTTATGTATGTGTATGTATATGTATTTATATGTGTATATGTATGTATGTATGTGTAAGTGTGTGTATGTGTGTATATGTGTGTATGTGTCTGTATGTATGTGTATGTGTGCATGTGTGTATGAATTAGTGTGTATATGTATGTGTTATATGTGTGTGTATGTATTTATGTGTGTATGTATGTATGTGTTTATGTATGTATGTGTGTGTATGTACGTGTGTATGTAAGTGTGTATATATGTGTGTATGTATTTGTGTTTGTGTATGTTTGTGGATGTGTATGCATGGTTATATAAGTATGTGTGTACCTATGTGTGTATGTGTATGTAGGTATGTATGTATGTATGTGTATGTATGCATGTGTGTATATGTGTGTGTATGTATGTATGCGTGAGTGTGTATGTGTGTGTCTGTATGTATGTGTATGTGTGTATGTATGTGTGCATGTGTGTATCTGTGTATGTATATATGTATGTATGTATGTATGTATGTATGTATGTATGTATGTGGGTATGTGTGTATGTATTTAAGTGTGTATGTATGTATGTGTTTTTATTTTTTTATTTAGCAATACTGCTAGCCCCAACATGGGGCCATAGCAGAGTGGGTATACATAGTACAACAAAATCAACAGTACAATACTGCAGTCAACACAGAACAAAGCACTTCAAACAACATAAAAAAATGTTTCACGAAGAAAAAAAAACACTAGTCAGATAAATTTTTCAAATGCCTCGATACTGTCTGTTTCAATAATTTTGCTGTCAAGCTCATTCCATTCTTTGGCAGTGCGCGGAAAAAAGGAATACTTGAAAGTATTATTATTGGGCTGGAAAGGAATGACAGTGTGTTTATGACGTTGTCTGGTAGAGTAACCGGAAGAGAACTTTAAGTATTCACCTGTGTTACTATTTATTCGACCATTAACTATCTTATAGAAGAACAACAAACGAGAAATTCTATTTCTTTCTGAAGTCCGTTTGAATCCCGCTTTGTCAACTAATTCAGAGACTGACGTTGGGCCATATTTCTTGAAAATAAATCGGACAGCCTTGTTTTGGATTCTATCTAGTTTATGGATATTGACATTGGTGTAAGGATCCCAGATAATGTTTCCATAATCCAAAATGGGTTGAATAAGAGATTTGTACGCCAGAATTTTAGTGTCGTATGATGAATAGCGAAGAGAATGTATGTATGTGTGTGTTTATGTGAGTGTATGTGTGTGTATGCAGGTGTGTATATATGTGTGTAAGTATTTGTGTTTGTGTATGTTTGTGGATGTGTATATGTGTATGCATGTGTATATATGAATGTGTGTACGTATGTGTATGTATGTATGTATGTATGTATGTATGTATGTATGTATGTATGTATGTATGTATGTATGTATGTATGTATGTATGTATGTATGTATGTATGTATGTATGTGTATGTATGTACGTGTGTATGTGCGTGTGTGTACATGTGTGTGTATGTGTGTATGTGTGTATATGTATGTGTGTTTATGTATGTGTGTGTGTGCGTGCGTGTGTGCGTGCGTGCGTGTGTGCGTGCGTGCGTGTGTGTGTTCGTGCGTGCCTGCGCGTGTGTGGGTGTGCGTGTGCATGTGTGTGCCCTTGCTGTGCGTGTGCGTCTATGTGTGTGTGCTATTGTCTGTATGTATGTGTGCGTGTGTGTGTCTGTATGTATGTGTATGCGTGGGTGTATGTATGTGTGCGTGTGTGTGTCTGTATGTATGTGTGCATGTATGCGTGTGTGTGTATGTATGAGCATGTATGTATGTGTATGTGTGTATGTGTGTGTACGTGTTTATGTATTTGTTTGTGTATGTGTGTGTATGTATGTGTGTATGTGTATATATGTGTGTACGAGTGTTTGTATGTTTGTGTATGTGTTTGCGGCTTGTGCGCGCTCCACTCACCCCGTTCTTCCTACCCAGGTCACTGAGATCGGCAAGGCACGTGCGACCAGCTTCCAGTGGACGCAAGCCTACGGCGCATGACCGGCCCACTGCATCACCGTCGAATCATATCATCGCCGGCTGCCCTGCCCTTTCCTGGACAAGAAGCCTACATAACAGAAGACTGCGGCGCATCGTCCCTCAGTATTGCAGCAGTGTTTGCGGCTTGTGCGCGCTCCACTCACCTCGTTCTTCCTACCCAGGTCACTGAGATCGGCAAGGCACGTGCGACCAGCTTCCAGTGGACGCAAGCCTACGGCGCATGACCGGCCCACTGCATCACCGTCGAATCATATCATCGCCGGCTGCCCTGCCCTTTCCTGGACAAGAAGCCTACATAACAGAAGACTGCGGCGCATCGTCCCTCAGTATTGCAGCAGTGTTTGCGGCTTGTGCGCGCTCCACTCACCCCGTTCTTCCTACCCAGGTCACTGAGATCGGCAAGGCACGTGCGACCAGCTTCCAGTGGACGCAAGCCTACGGCGCATGACCGGCCCACTGCATCACCGTCGAATCATATCATCGCCGGCTGCCCTGCCCTTTCCTGGACAAGAAGCCTACATAACAGAAGACTGCGGCGCATCGTCCCTCAGTATTGCAGCAGTGTTTGCGGCTTGTGCGCGCTCCACTCACCCCGTTCTTCCTACCCAGGTCACTGAGATCGGCAAGGCACGTGCGACCAGCTTCCAGTGGACGCAAGCCTACGGCGCATGACCGGCCCACTGCATCACCGTCGAATCATATCATCGCCCGCTGCCCTACCCTTTCCTGGACAAGAAGCCTACATAACAGAAGACTGCGGCGCATCGTCCCTCAGTATTGCAGCAGTGTTTGCGGCTTGTGCGCGCTCCACTCACCCCGTTCTTCCTACCCAGGTTGGTGAATTGAACTATCGTTCTGTTGAACTAGCTTCTTTTGCCGTAAACACTGCTGCCCTCAGGTTGTTTGTGATAGTCCTTAGACATGCCGACGAACGCTGAGCTGGCGAAAGAAATCGAAGTGTTTCGAGTTGAAATGGTCGAGATGCGCGAAAGTATGAAGTTACTGAATGAGATCTGTGAAGGCGCGAAGAAGGAAAACGAAAATTTGATCAAAGAAAACAAGTCCCTGAAGGTTAAAAACAAGGAGTTGGCTAAACGCCTTAGCGAACTTGAACAGTATTCACGCTCTAACAACGTTGAAATAAGAGGTGTGCCCGTCCGAAAGGATGAGAACTGCCTTCAGATCGTGCAGGAAATCGGGAACAAAGCAAAATGCCCTGTCGCGGCAGCGGACATTGACATCGTTCATCGTGTCCCTGTCAAGAAAGGAATACCACATATAATTGCTCGATTCTGTACGAGAGCCAAGAGGGCCGAATTCTGTGAAAAAGCACGGAAGGCACGTTTAAACACTTCCAACCTTGGATTTCAATCTCAAAAAGACGAGCCCATTTTTATCAACGACCACCTCACTCCAGAAAAAAAACGACTGTTCGCGCAGGCTCTGACCTCAAAGAAAGAAAAAAACTGGAAGTACCTCTGGACAGACAACGGTATTATCAAGGCTAGGAAAACCGACAACAGTAAAGTCCACCGCATCGCTGACACGGATGACCTAAAAATCATATCGTAGACATGCCGACTGATTAAGGAACACTTTTGGTTTCATTATGGCTTCTAATATGCTCTCTTGCGCTGAAGCAAAACATCTTCTTGAGCAAACACCCGCATTCTCGCTCGTGCATTTTAACACTCGTAGCCTTCGAGGGCATTATGACGACCTTGTAGCCTTCCTTTCCATTGTCGTACACTCATTTTCCGTAATTTGCCTATCAGAAACGTGGCTGTCGGCAGACGAAGGGCATCTGTATGCTTTCCCAGGCTATGAATCCGAATATTGTCACCGTGTCACAAATCGTGGTGGCGCATCTGCAGTCCTAATAACTTCATCAATACCATACAAACGCCGTCAGGATCTGTTTTTTGACAGCATTATTTGTGAGTCTGTTTGGCTTGAAGTAGAATCTTCTGCTCTGCCATTGAACAATCGTCATACAGTCATTGCATCCATCTACCGTTCTCCCTCATCCTCGAATTCCGAGTTTTGCATGCAGCTTGAAAGAATCCTTGCTACTCTAACCCTGGAAAACAAAAACATTATTATTTGCGGTGACGTAAACATAAATATCCTTGATACTAACACTCCAGTTTGCTTGGAATATGTTCGCTGTTTTCTTAGTTTTGGCCTACAATCTCTGATTCACTCCCCGACCAGATGTGATATGAATGGGTCTAACACATTAATCGACCATGTACTGTCAAATATCTTTACTGATTCGAAGTCCGGGGTTATTGACTATTTATTCACCGACCGCTATCCTGTATTTTTCTGTCTTGATGCCTGTATTCCCATAAAAAATAAGCATCATACCAAGACAGTATTCAACACAGCGAAATTTGTTGAGATAGTGCGTAATGCTGACTGGGACTTTGTTGCACAAGAATAATGTGGCGAGGAAGCGTTTAATGAATTTTCGGCAAAAATAAGCGCATTCATTGCAGAATGCACAACCACAAGTGCCGTCATACATTGGTTTCGCACGCCTAGAAACCCATGGATAACTCCTGGTCTCTTGCATTCCATATCTAAAAAGGAAAACATGCGAAAAAAATTAAAATCTCAGCCTTCAAACAACTCTCTAAAAACGCGCTTTAAAAGATATTCAAATCTACTTTCAATGCTGCTCAAGTGGGCCAAACGCGAGTATTATGAAAAACAAATAGATAAGAACGGTAATGATACCAGGAAAAACTGGCAGTTAATAAAAAAATTCTTGAACAGCAGCGAGACCACATGCTTATCAAAAATAATGGTTGATGGACGTTCCCTTACCGAGCCACTCGATATCGATAATGCTTTCAGTGATACTTTTGCATCGAATTCCCCCGATTCACTAGTTGACCTTCATTTTCCCATTCTATCTCGTTCACCTCAGTCTTTTTACTTACGTCCTACATCTGCAGACGAAGTCTTTCAAATCATGTCATCTCTTAAAACCAAAGGGCCAGGCTTAGATTCCATTCACCCGTCTAAGATAAAGCTCGTGGCACGTGAACTGTCTCCTATTTTAGCTGAAATAATAAACAAATTGTTCAAAGCAGGTGCATTTCCTGATGCTTTAAAGGTAGGAAAGATAACACCTGTTTTCAAAAAGGGCGATCGTTTGTCAACTAATAATTACCGTCCGATTTGTGTACTTCCTTTCTTTAGCAAAGTAATCGAAAAGCTTTTTTACTTGCGTTTGATGTGCTATCTGCTTAAATTTAACCTACTCTCTCCCCACCAATTTGGTTTTCGACCTGGCTACTCGACAGAGCTCGCCTTGCTCAGCTTTACTGACCGAATTAAACAAGCCATAGACGATGGATTACTTACTGGGGCAGTTTTTATTGACCTCACGAAGGCTTTCGCCACAATTAACCACCGGATCCTTCTGTGTAAACTTGAATCTTTCGGAATTGTGGGTCCCGCTTTGCAGTTCATTCGCAATTACTTAACAAATCGCTCACAGGTAGTTTATGTCAATAACATTGCATCATCTGCTAAGCCAGTTACCATGGGCGTCCCTCAGGGTTCAATCTTAGGCCCTCTTCTATTCTTACTTTTTATTAACGACCTACCTAGTTCCCTTAACCATACTAACTGTCTTCTTTACGCCGATGACACTAATATTTTTACATCCCAGAAAACAACTGCTGAACTTGAAAGTAGCTTAAACTCCGATCTCTGTAATATTTATCAATGGTGTGTTAAAAATCATCTTTATATGAATCCCTCTAAAACTACATTTGTGGTGCTTTCATCCGCACCGAACACATTTCCCTCACCAGTTTCCGTATCTCTTAACAACCATATTATTTCTGTATCGGATCAAGTGAAGTTCTTAGGCGTAATACTAGACAAGCATTTGAAATATAACTATCATGTACTCTCAATATTAAAAAAAGCTTCTTTTGGCATTCATGTTCTCATTAAAGCCCGCCCTTATTTTCAGTCACGCATTATTTTATCATTATACTATGCATATATTCATAGCCATCTTTCCTATTGCATTTCATCCTGGGGTAATACATATACCAGTCACCTGTAGCCCCTTCTACATCTTCAGAAATGGGCACTACGTCTGATCGCTTTCGCTCCATTTCAATCGCCTTCTACGCCACTCTTTATATATTTTCCATGCTTCCAATTAATATTTTATTAATTGTAAAGTTAGCTATATTGATGTACCGCCTCATTTATCATGGTCTATGTGTTTCAGGGCTATCCACACAACATCTTGTCTATACTAATAACACCAGGTTTTCAGCCTGTCACAATTTCCTTCTCCCTAAAGTGCGTAGCAATTATGGAAAAATAACTCTTAAATTTACAGGCGTATCCGTATGGAACAACATATCACTTGAAATAAAGTTACATCCCACATTCTATTCGTTTCGCAAAATGTTTAAAGAGTACCTAATCACAAAACGTGTTTTCTAAACTCTTCCGTCGTGCCTTGCTCCTAATTTTAGTATTTTTTTACTCACTATACCACTTGCTGTTACACAGAACTTTCCTTGCCTTGTTGTTATGAAATTTTAACCATTATTTGTTTAATTCGTACAAAGTGTTTTTCACTGCTTGCTGCATTGTTATCGCACTTGACTTATTCTCTAACGGAGGTCCCCCCGACAGTTTTCTAACTTAGGGACCTCCTCTGTACTGTAGAATTTTATTCATGTAAATGTATGCATTCCTGAAATAAAGTTTGATTTCATTTGAAAGTTTGATTTGATTTGTGTATGTGTGCGTATGGATGTGTGTGTGTATGTGCGTATGTATGTATGCATGTTTGCATTTATGTATGTATGTATGTATATATCTATATGTGTATGCATGTGTGTGTGTGAATGTATATATGTGTGTATGTGTGTATTTGTGTTTGCGTAAGTATGTGTGTGTGTATGTATGAATGTATGTATGTGTGTATGTATGTATGTATGTGTGTATGTATTTATGCGTATTTGTGTATGTATGTATGTATGTATGTATGTATGTATGTGTGTGTGTATGTATGTGTGTGTATCTGTATGTATGTATATGTATGTGTGTGTATCTGTATGTATGTATATGTATGTGTGTGTATCTGTATGTATGTATATGTATGTGTGTATGTATGTGTGTGTTATGTATGCGTGTGTACGTGTGTGTATGTATATATATGTGTGTGTACGTGTGTGTGTATGTATGTGTGTATGTGAGTGTAAGTATGTGTGTAAGTATGTATGTATGTGCGTGTACGTGTGTACGTGTGTATGTATGTACGTGTGTATGTACTTGTTTGCATGAGTGTGTATGCGTGTATGTATGGGTGCGTGTATGTATGTGTGTATGCAGATGTGTGGATGTGTGTTTATGTGTGTGTGTGTGTGTGTGTGTGTGCGTGCGCGTGCACATGTGTATGCGTGCGAGCGCGTGCGTTAGCTTGCTTGTGCATGTGTGCGTGCGTGCGCGTGTGTGCGCGATTGTGTGCGTGCGTGCGCAATCGTGTGCCTGTGTGCATGCGTGTGCGTGTGTGTGCATGCGTGTGCGCGCGTGTATGTGCGTGCGTGCGCGTGTGTGCACTCGCGTGTGTGTGCTTGAGCGTGTGTGGGCGCGTGGGTGGGCGCGTGTTTGTGTATGTGCGTGTTGGCATGTGTGTCTGTATGTATGTGTGCGTGTGTGTGTGTCTGTATGTATGCGTGTTTGTATGTAAGTGTGTAGGTGTCTGTATGCGTGTGTGCATGTGCGTGTGTCGGTATTTCTGCGTGTGTGTGTGTCTGTATGCATGTGTGTATGTGTGTGTGTATGTGTTTGTATGTATGTGTTTGTATGTATGTGTGTATGTGTGCATGTGTGTATGTGTATGTATGTATGTGTATGTGTGTGTATTTATGTATGTGTGTATGTATGTATGTGTCTCTGTGCATGTATGTGTATGTGCATGTATTTATGTATGTGTATGTGTATGCATTTATGTGTGTATATGTATGTATGTATGTGTAAGTGTGTGTATGTGTGTATATGTGTGTATGTGTATGCATTTATGTGTGTATATGTATGTATGTATGTGTAAGTGTGTGTATGTGTGTATATGTGTGTATGTGTGTGCTTGTGTCTGTGTGTATGTGTGTATGAACGTGTGCATGTGTGTATGTATGAGTGTGTATATGTATGTGTTCATGTGTGTATGTATGTATCTTTGTATGTGGGTATGTGTGTATGTGTGTATGTATTTATGTGCGTATGTGTGTATGTATGTATGTGTTTATGTATGTATGTGTGTGTATGTACGTATGTGTATGTGTGTGTATGTGTGTATGTATGTGTGTATATATGTGTTAAAGTATTTGTGTTTGTGTATGTTTGTGGACGTGTATGTATGTATGTATGTATGTATGTATGTGTGTATGTATTTGTGTTTGTGTATGTTTGTGGATGTGTATGTGTGTATGTATGTGTGTATATATGTATGTGTGTACGTATATGTGTGTGTTTGTGTATGTATGTATGTATGTGTGTGTGTGTTTTTATGTGTGTGTATGTATGTATGTGTGTATGTGCGTGTGTGTATATGTGTGTTTATATATGTATGTATGCGTGAGTGTGTATGTGTGTATATGTGTGTGTGTTTATGTATGTCTGTGTGTGCGTGCATGTGTGTGTGCGTGTGTGTGAATGCGCGTTCGCGTGCATGTGTGCGTGCACGTGTGTACGTGTGTGGGTGTACGTGTGCAGGCCCGCGGGTCTCACAGGCGGAGTCTTGCGGCGCTGGCACTCACGGCAGGCTTTCACATATCGATGTACACGAGTTGATAGTCGCGGCCAGTAATACGGTTGGCGTACTCTGCGAGAGTTCGCGAATAGCCCAAATGTCCTGACGTGGGCTCGTCGTGGCACGCAAGGATTATCTCATCACGCATGTCGGTAGCAACAACGAGTAGGAAGGCTTTGTCGCTACCACGGGCGTTTTTCTTGTAAAGAATACCTCTTCTTAGACAAAAAGAGGACAGTTCGTGAGCAATGTGTTGAGGGACCTGAGAGTTGGGGCCTTCCAGGGAATCAATGACTCGGCGTAATTAGTCATCTGCCCGCTGCTTTGACATAAATTCGGAGTCGCTAACTGCTCCGAGAAAGGCATCTTCATCTTCGGAGTCCCTGACAGCGTTCCCCACAGGTGCTCGAGAAAGCGCGTCGGCGTCTTCGTGTTTGCGCCCTAACCCGTACACAATCGTAATATCGAACTCCTGCAAACGCAAACTCCCCCGTGCGAGACGGCCGGATGGATCTCTGAGATTTGCCAGCCAGCAGAGCGAGTGGTGGTCAGTCACCACTTTGAAGAGACGATTTTAGAGGTAAGGCCGAAATTCGGTCGTCGCCCACACGACTGCGAGGCATTCTTTTTCTGACGTAGAATAGTTGGTCTCGGCTCGAGAAAGAGTACGACTGGTGTAAGCTATCACATGCTCAACGCCCCCGTGTCTTTGTACAAGGACAGCGCCAAGTCCGACGTTGCTCGCATCTGTATGAATTTCTGTAGCAGCGTCCTCATCAAAATGGGCAAGAACAGGGGCTGTTTGCATTCTCTGTCGGAACTCTTTGAACGCTGTATCTTGTTCTGCGCCCCAAGTAAAGGGCACGTCATCTCGAGTGAGTCGCGTAAGAGGTTCAGCTATCTTCAAGAAGTTGTCGATAAATCGGCGCTAATACGCGCACAAGCCGAGGAAACGGCGTACTGCTCTTTTATCTAATGCAACAGGGAAGGCGGCGACAGCAGCAGTTTTGTCTGGATCAGGTCGAACTCCATCCGCACTAATGACATGTCCCAGAAATTTTAGCTCTTCATAGCCGAAAGGGCATTTTTGAGGTTTCAGCGTGAGTTCAGCTGTGCGAATGGCTTCTAGAACCTTTCTCAGACGCTTCAGATGTTCTTCGGAGCTCTCGGAAAACATGACCACATCATCGAGGTAGACAATGCAGCTTTGCCACTTCAAGCCAGTGAGAACTGTGTCCATCATCCTCTGAAAAGTGGCTGGTGCAGAACAGAGGTCGAAGGGTAGAACTCGGAATTCGTAAAGTCCGTCTAGAGTCACAAACGCGGTTTTTTCTCGGTCTCGTTCATCCACTTCAATTTGCCAATAGCCACTGTTTAGATTGATGGACGAAAAATACTTCGTGCGTCGTAACCTGTCGAGGGAGTTGTTGACCCGTGGAAGCGGGTAGACGTCCTTTTTTGTGACGCTATTAAGCTTCCTGTAGTCAATACAGAATCGCAGCATTCCGTCTTTTTTCTTTACTAGAATGACTGGTGAGGACCAAGCGCTGCTGGATGGTTGAATAATCCCGTCATCGAGCATCTCTTTTACTTGTGTCTGAATAGCCTCGCGTTCTTTGGCAGAAACGGCAGAAACGCGGACGTCATCGTCGGTAATAATTCGATGCTCCGTGAGGTGTGTTTGGCGGACTTTAGAAGAAGAGGCGAAGCAACATCGAAACTCCCTTAAAAGGTCATGAAGTGCAGACTTTCTCTCGTCTGACAGCGTCGAACTAATGTCGATGCGGTCTAGAAATTCCTCATCCTCATGCATTTCCTCGGACGCGAAGCACTCCGTGACGTCGGCAACAGGGTCTCCATAAGCTAGGGTGGTTCCGCGGAAAAGATGCCGGTGCTCGTAATTGAAGTTCGTTACTAGTATCGTTGACTGCCTGTCACGGACGCGCACAACACTTCGGGCGGCGCATACACCTTGAAACAGCAGGACTGATAGGTTGCTTTCAGCCACCACGTCGCCGTCTTGGAAGTCTTCACAAGTGACTTCGATGGGAACAGTTGCTCGAGGTGCCAGCGTCACACTGTCGTCAGCAACACGCAGCGCAGGTCTACGGCAGTTATTAGCGTCTCGATCTGTTGCGCCTTGAGTCGAGAAGGTCACGATGCGCTCGCGGAGATTTATGACGGCACCGTGTTTCCGAAGGAAGTTCATGTCGATAATCAGCTGACGCGAATAGTCGCGAAGAACAAGGCAGCTGAGCACAAACGTTGACGCACGAATTTTAACTCTTGCGGTACAGCGACCCAGCGGTGTTACAACGTGTCCTCCAGCTGTTCGAATTCGCGTTCTATTCCACGGCGTGATCACTTCCCTGAGATCTTTCGCTAGCCTCCCGCTGATGATCGAATAGTCTGCACCAGTGTCTACCAAGGCACTGACCTGAAGACCGTCAATCAGCACAGGTATGTCGAGTGACACGCGGTCACTAGGTTCAGATGTGGATGTCGGCGTTTCTTCGGTACTGCGATAATTCTCTGACGAAATGCCTTCGGCGTTGCGTGCAAGCGTCGATGGGAGGTCTTCCGCACTTTGAGTTCCAGCGACCTTGCCCCCGAAGGCCGCTGCCTTCAGTTTTCCCGACGAGGGCTCGGGGAGCGTTCCCGCACCATCCCCCCGTGCCAGCCCAGTGGCTGCGGGTCTCCTCGGAGATAGTGACCACGATTGCCGTCGTGTAAAGGGTGCACGCTGTTGCGCGAGATACTCTTCGATATCTCTTGGCCTCTGACCAATTTGGGGACGAGGGGAATTGACGGAAAATCCGCGCAGTCCAAATTGCCGGTATGGGCATTCGCGGTAAATGTGACCAGCCTCACCGCAATGATAGCAGAGGGGTCGTCTGTCTGGCGTACGCCAGAGATCAGACTTGCGCGTCGGTGCACGGCGACTATCGATGTCCAACTCAGCGTGCGCTGACTGAATCGCGACTGACGGCATCATTGTCTGGATCAGGACGTATGGCATTCTCTGGATCGGGACGTGCGGCACTATCTGAATCGGGATGTGTGGCACTGGCTGGGTCGGGACTACTTGACCAGAAAGAGGAGTGGCAGATCGCAAGGCCTCCGCGTACGTACGACGGCGACTGTCAGTAGACACAGGAGCCGTTTCCGGCTCAACCAACGTGGGCGGAAAACGATGGGCGTGCAGCACCTGCTAGACCTCGTCACGGATGACACTGGTGATAGAACCAAAATCGATTTGCCTTGTCCTGTACATCTTTTCAATTTCTTCCCGGACGACAGATCGAATTATCTCGCGAATCCATTCGGGGCTCTTGCTCCCAGGGGTGGCGAAAATTTCGGGAGTTGAGGCAGCATTCACTTGACGGTCAAACAGAGCAGATCGTTGGTGCAGTACTCGCTCCATTGTTTCCGCTTCAGTAAGGATCTCCGCAACACTTTTGGGGGGACTAAGCACCAAACCAGCCAAAAGTTGTTCCTTCACACCACGCATAAGGTGGCGCAACTTTTTTTCTTCTGCAATAGCAGGATCCGCTCACTTGAAAATCCGTGTCATGTCCTCGACGTACATCGAGACGGTCTCGTTGGGCATCTGGATGCGTGATTGTAGTGCACGCTCCGCCCGTTCGCGGTGGTCGAGACTCCTGTAGGTCTCCAGGAGGCGACGCGGGAACTCGCGCCAAGATGTCAGAACATCATCCCTGTTCAAAAACCACGTCTTGGCACCGTCTCTTAGGCAAGTGTACACGTTCTGGAGCTTCGCGGCATCATCCCAGTAATTAATAACTGCGACACGTTCGAACTCACTCAGCCAGTCGTCAACATCGTCATGCTGCTCTTTGTGAAAGGGGCTAGGCATGAGCGGTTTCTGGACGGTGCAGTAGATCGGCGTGGAAGATGTCGGAGCTTGCACGGGATCTTGTGTCGAAGTCATAGTCGCTGCGTCAGTCGTTGGTGTCTCAGGCGGTAGGCCTCGTTGGTGGCGGTTTACTGTATGAACAGGAGTATCCACGGGTGCAGGGCTTGTGTTCCGGCTGCTGGACGGGGTCTTGGGCATCGGGTGGATCGTGAGATGTTGTACCCAGCACCTCCACCAGTCTTGTCACGTTACTCACGACAACTTGATATAATGGGCTCGTTGAGTCGACTAGCCAAGCAGCAGCTCAGAGAGATCGTCTTTGTCCTCTTTCACTATTCGATCTCACCCAAGCAAACCATGTGGCAATATGTTTATTGTATGTATGTGTGTGTATGTATGTGTGTATGTATGTATTTGTATGTGTGTGTGTATGTATGTATGCATGTGTGTATGTGGGCTCGGTAGCTGTGCGAAAGCGCAGTCTACTAATCCGTTCGTCTTCACTATGCAGATACTCACCGTTCTCACGAGCTCGCTCCTGACGGCTTTCCTGCCTACCGGACAAACACCGTATCCCGCCTCCAATACCTTTGTGAATGGCTCCCACAACAGGTGCCATCTCTCGACCGATCTTCACTTCATCGTACCGCCGCCAGATGTCTCGATCTACGTTCCAGCCTGGCCATTCTCGTCAAAGCAAACTTCAACGTCACCGGCTATAAAAGAGTGCCACCCGTCTTCGCCGCTCTGTGGGCTCGGTAGCTGTGCGAAAGCGCAGTCTACTAATCCGTTCGTCTTCACTATGCAGGTTGGTAACACCCAGGCTATCCTTTCTAAAAAGTCAAGTAATTATTCTCTAGTACAGCTGCCGAGCCCGCAGTGCTGTGTTGCTATTATTGTCGAATGTTTTCAAGTGCTGCGCTCATTACTGCTTTTGGGAGGGAATGTTGAAACTAA
This sequence comes from Rhipicephalus annulatus, assembly GCA_013436015.1. Taxonomy (NCBI): domain Eukaryota; kingdom Metazoa; phylum Arthropoda; class Arachnida; order Ixodida; family Ixodidae; genus Rhipicephalus; species Rhipicephalus annulatus. Next base: position 695,428 of record WOVY01001053.1, on the reverse strand, counting down.
CCCGGGGCCTCCAGATACCATACATGCTGTACTCACCGAGCTGAAAAATCTTTCTGTAGCACAAACCAAACTGATCGCGGAACTTCAAACTGTTAAAGATCATCTGCGATCAACAGACGCAGCACTGAACGATGTATGCAAGCGTCTGACTAATCTGGAAACGCATTACTGTCAACTTTCAAGCATGCGCAGAGAGCTAGATGACACAAAAACTTTAACCACTGATATCACCCGGCATTATCACAACTTTCAATTCCGTGCAGACGTTAGCGAAAGCCATTCCCGCCGAAATAACCTGATATTTTATGGTATTCCTGATCCTAATCCCAAAGAATCCTTTGCCAATTCAGAGGCAACAGTCATTCGGTGTATCACTGACAACCTTGAACTAGAAATACAGCCTTCACAAGTTGAACGCGCACACCGCCTTGGTTGCCATTCGCCGGACCGCGTCCGTCCTGTAATTGTAAAATTTAGTTCGTTTAAGGTCAAACAGTCGATCTTGTCGGTAGGCAAAAAATTTAAAGACACTAACTACAGCGTTGGTGAGGACTTTTCCCCTGCCGTCCGACATGCACGAAGACACCTTGTCTCTTTTGCCAGATCAAAATCTACAGCATTTAAATTAAGCTTCAAAACTTTGCTCATAGGTTCTAAACGCTACGTCTTTGATAAATCCTCCCAGACAGTGAAGGAAGTAACCTAGCAATCACTGCGTCGTCCGTTATCATCAACTAATCCCCAACCAACACAGCAAACTACCGTGTCTCTTTCCGTAATCTTCACCAACACTCGCAGTTTCATTTCGAAACGCGAAATCGTCTCTAATCTTGTTTCATCATTCAGTAGCAACTTGCTTTTATTATCGAAAACATGGCTTAATAGTGACGTAAACGATCAGGAAGTTCTAGCTGACTTACCAAATTTTCAGATCTTCCGTAAGGACCGGGATGGCAGAATGGGAGGAGGGGTGCTCATTGCTGTTAGCCAGGGCCTACCCGCAACTTTGGTAAATATTTCGTCAGACTTGGAAATAATATGGATAAAATACCAAGCTGTACCACAATCAGTTTTAATTGGCGTGTGCTACAGGCCCCCACATAGGAATCCTGACTTTCCCTGCATGCTTAATTCGGTGCTAAATGAACTTTCAACAAAGTACCCTAATGCCCATATTATCTTGTTTGTCGACTTTAATTTCCTGAATATTGACTGGCCTAATCTAACTATTAACGGAGGACTACACAGTGAGGCGAATGAATTTGTTAATGTATGTCTAAATTTCAACCTAGCTCAAGTTGTCATCAAACCAACCCGCGTAACCCAAGACTGTGAAAACATATTAGACCTAATACAAACCAGTATTCCTGAAAGTGTAACATCTATTTCCTACTTGTCAGAAATAAGCGACTATAAAGTAATTCAAGCCGACATTCTAATCACTCCTACAAAACAACGAGCCACCAAAAAAACCATACGACTATATGATAAAGGAAACTACACTGCTATAAATGACGAATTAAACTGCTTTCTTCCAATATTCAAAGATAATTTTCTTTATCGCACGGTGCATGATAACTGGAAGTTATTTAAGGATAAATGTGATACACTGGTCGAAAAATTCATTCCTAAGCTCAGTTTCCGTGCCTGTTCCCAAAAACCGTGGTTTACTAAAATGCTAAAAAAATTAGAAAATAAAAAAACGCCTTTTTCGTTCCGCCAAGCAGCAGAATATCGAAAACGCATGGTTAAAATATTATGCTGCTGAAAAAGCTTACATCACGGCAATACGAAACGCTAAGCATTCTTTTTTTCACACTCACTTACCGAAATTGCTTGCTAGTAACCCTAGGAAATTTTGGCAGGTCATAAATCCCAACCACTCATGCACTATTACTCTCACTAATGAAGCAGGTGACGTGGCCACTGACTCGGAATGTGCCGACCTGTTTAATAGAGCTTTCTCATCGGTTTTTAGCAGAGAAACTGACGTTCCACCCCCGCCACAGCCTACCATAGTCAGTACTTCCATGCCGCCAATCCTTTTTGTTGAACCCGGAGTTTTGGCAATCATTGATAAACTTAAACTATCTTCATCATCAGGTATCGACAACATAAATTCGAAATTTCTAAAGAACACTCAACAGAACTGTGCAAAATTTTTGTGTCTACTTTACTCGCGGTCTCTTTCCACGGGTGAGCTTCCTAGTGATTGGAAACACGGAAATATCACCCAAGTATTCAAATAAGGTATTAGAGAGTCACCCCTCAATTACCGACCAATTTCTTTAACCAGCATTCCATGCAAAATCATCGTACATGTCATCTACACCCGGATTATGGACTTCCTAGACTCAAATAACTTTTTCAATTCCACGCAGCATGGCTTTCGCAAAGGTTTGTCGTGCGAGACTCAACTGGCTATGTTTTGACACGACTTGCATATTAACTTGGATTCTAATGTACAGACTGATGCCATATTCTTGGACTTTGCGAAAGCATTCGATAAAGTACCCCATAAATGCCTTCTGTTGAAACTTTCCCGCCTAAACCTACACCCCGACGTCCTAAAGTGGATCCGTGAATTTTTAAGTAACCGCACTCAAGCTGTCTTTGTTAATAATGCTACCTCTACTTCACTTCCGGTAACATCTGGTGTCCCGCAGGGGTCGGTTCTGGGCCCGATTTTATTCCTGATATATATTAACGATCTCCCAACTCATGTAAAATCCGAATGTTTGCCGACGATTGTGTTATTTACCACACTGTTTGTAACGCTTCTGATCAATTAGCTCTACAGAGTGATCTTAACAATGTAAAACAATGGTGCGATGATTGGCTAATGGAACTTAACCCTCACAAATGCAAAGCCTTATCCTTCACCCGCCGCCGTTCTCCACTTGTTTTTCCATATTCCATCAGTAATGT